>BDDC01002308.1:880-14220 GCA_001662425.1 Chlamydomonas sphaeroides | reverse complement strand
TTGACCTTCGGGCTGGCGTAACGCCAGTCGATGCACCTGCGGAGACCAGGACATGGGATTGGTTGGCCACTGGAACACTCGAAAGCGGCATGCGCTCGGCGCGTAGCACGCAAGGGCGGTACTCACACATGGTACGTGACGTAGGGTGCCGCGACGCCGGCGGGCCAGAACGCTGTGGCAAAATGCGTTGATAGGGTTTGCAGCAGTAAGTGTGAGGGGCTGCGCGAGTAGTACTAATATGGGCAGCCCACGATGTGGACACTGTAGCTGAGTGCCTTGGCTGGCTCACCGTACTCGTTGTTGATGCCCCGGGTTCCGCTGTCGCCGGAAGCCAGGCCGCCTTCCACACCAGCGCCGCTCGTCGCTCCGTTGTAGGTGCTGATCTGTCGCGCCACGCCCGTGACGCTTGTCCAGTACACGTAGACATCCAGGTCGCTCGCGGGTGCGGCGGCTGTGAGGAGCAAAGGGCGGGCAAGCGGAGAGCTAGTTTTAACATGATGCGCTGGCAACATCGCTCATGTCGCTCAGACGAGGTCCGCCGTCAGTCAGTACGCGAAAAAGGTCAACGGGGCGGAGGCGGATATGGGTCGCGGGCAGCCCAGGCACTCACTTCCTCCAATTGTCCACTCGGCGAAGATGCGTAGGGTCTCTGCATTGGAAGGGCTGGGAGAGGGCGACGGGCTGGGCGAGGGACTGGGCGAAGGCGAGGGGCTGGGGGAAGGCGAGGGGCTAGGCGAGGGGCTGGGCGAAGGCGAGGGGCTGGGCGAGGGCGAGGGGCTAGGCGATGGGGCGCCAGCGTTGAAGACGACCGTTGACGCCGCAGAGTGTGCAATCGAGCCGAGGTAGCTGGCGAGCCCGGGCGAGCATCCGCTGGGCCAGGCCTTGCTGGTGTCCATGGTGACGGTCCTGGAGCCGCTCGCGACACCGCCGCGGAAAGCGCGCAGGGTAAGCGTGTGGTTGACCTTCGGGCTGGCGTAACGCCAGTCGATGCACCTGCGGAGACCAGGACATGGGATTGGTTGGCCGCGGGAACACTTGAAAGCGGCATGCGCTCGGCGCGTAGCACGCGAGGGCGGTACTCACACATCGTACGTGACGTAGGGTGCCGCGACGCCGGCAGGCCAAAACGCTGTGGCGTGGGGCGTTGGGTAAATTGACAGTAAGAGGCTGCACAAGCGGCGCGAGCGCGGACAGCGGGCAATGTGGGTGCTGTAGTGCCTTCGTTGGCTGGCTCACCGTACTCGTTGTTGATACCCCGGGCTCCGCTGTCGCCGGAAGCCAGGCCTCCTTCCACACCAGCGCCGCTCGTTGCTCCGTTGTAGGTGCTGATCTGTCGCGCCACGCCCGTGACGCTTGTCCAGTACACGTAGACATCCAGGTCACTCGCGGGTGCGGCGGCTATGGGGGGCAAATGGCGGGCAAGCGGAGAGCTAGTTTTAACATGATGCGCTGGCAACATCGCCCGAGTAAAGCCAGCACCAGTCAGAATGCAAGGAGGGTGAGGGCTGATGCGCGTACGCGCGGGTTATGGTCGGGCAGGCACTCACTTCCTCCGATCGTCCACTCAGCGAGGATGCGGATCGTCTCCTCGTTTGAGGGACTGGGCGAGGGCGAGGGGCTGGGCGAGGGCGAGGGCGAGGGGCTGGGCGAGGCGATGGGGGCGGAGCTGGGCGGTGCGCACTGGGCCGCCGCAGGCAGGGGCGCGGGCGCGGCGTAGGTGTAGGTGGTTGTGGTGGCGGTGCACAGGCTGTCAGACGTGACGGCGCTGCCGGCCGCAGGCAAGGAGAGGGCGCGGTTGTCTTTGCGGGTGCCGCGCTCAAAGACTTCGAGCGCGGCGCTGCGAATCTTGAGGTTGCGGATGGAGGCGAAGGGGCTGCGCAGGGTGAGGCAGGTGCTGTAGGTGGCCGAGTCGGGCAGCGGGCCGGAGGGCCAGGCCACCTCCTGGGCGGTGTCGGACGGCGAGGCGGTCACCAGGCGGCCACCGCGGGCGTAGGGCGAGGCGCGGGAGATGGCGAAGGCGCCGCTGGCGGTGGACCAGGAGGTGCGCACGTCAAAGCTGAGGTCGGACGACAGCGCCAGGGTGCCGGTGCCGTTGGCGGCGACGCCCATCATCACGTCGGGCAGCTGCCAGAGCGCGAGGGGGTCGCTGCAGAGCACAGTGACAAGCTTGTAGGCGTCGGCTGGATACACGCCAAGGCCTGGTTAGGGCACGGGCAGCAAGGGCAAGTCAGCAGGGAAGGCACGGGGTTGCGCATATTGGCGCAGTCAGCGGCAGGTGAGCTACACTGCGGCGGCTTTGGCAAGTTACACTTACACACGGTTGGGGCGGCAACAAGTGACATCTTCCATCTGTGGAAGTCGATGGGGCAATGGTCAAGGGTTTGGGGATTGGAATGTTGCTTGGACCTTGGGTTGCGGGCCGCTGTGCCGCTGTGCACGCATAACGCCAGCGCGTCGCATACTGCTCACCCTGTGCTTGCCCATGCGAGGGTAAACTGCTGCGAGAGGTCACCATTGCAGTTCCAAAGGAAGATGTAGCTGCCTGCCTGCGTCACCGTGGATACATCAATGCACTTGATGTTGCTCGATGTGCGCAGCGCATAGCGCCCGTTGGCGCGGGCCATCAGCGACCAGCGCTGGGCAGCGGAACCAGCACAGGCGTCGGCCTGGGTCATGGTGTTGATGTCGTATGCGCCAGGTACAGCCTGGGGGCATGTATGGGGCGCAAGGGCGCGTGCGGGTCGTGGATCGTACTAGAAAGTACGGCGGCACACACGCGGGGGCGTGGGGCGTGGGAAAATCGACGTCGGACCTAGCAAAGCAGTGAAGTCGAGCGCGTCAAGCAAGAGCAGGGGCACGGCGCTACCCAGCAGGGTACACGGCGCTGCCAACTTCGTACCAGGCAGCGGCCGCTGGAAGCCTGCACAACGCGCGTCTGGACGGTATCGGAGGCATCGATGTCCCACGAAGCCTTCAGCTGCAGCTCGGGTGCAGCCCTGAGCTCGATACGCTGGGCGGCGGAGTCGGCGCTGCAAGCCTCGAGGCTGAGCGGAGCGCCAGCCACGCCGTAGCGCAGGCACAGCCGGGGGCCCGTCGTGCTGTTGTAAGCGGAGAGCGGGGTCAGCATCAGGGCGGACCTGTGGTGCAGAGGGGAAGGGGAAGGGGCGCGTCCCAGGGAGCAGGATCAAGCAATCATCAAGCCGCGTCGTCGGTCGGCGGCACGCACGGCGCGCATTCGCTACATGCCATAATTGTCGTGTGGGTTCCCCGCTGCACGCACCCATCGGCGACTTGCGGGTTCCGGAAGACCAGCATGCGCTGGTTGTCGGCCCCGGTGCAGGGCGCCAAAACGGCGGTGACACCGGCTGCGGCGCTGGGCAGCGTGAGGCAGTTGCAGCTGGTGCTGTCGCGGACCAGGTAGCGGAAGCCGCCTGAGGGAGCCAGGCCTGCGAGGCGGGACAGCAGGTCTTGTCATACCTAGCTACCTAGTTCGTTTGAGAGCCGCCCGCCGCATGATCAACACACACGGCACACAAGCGCGTGCTCACCGGGAGCGGCCGCGTCGAGCAGGCGGAAGAGCTGTGCGGCCGAGGTGGAGGCGCACGCAGCGGTCACCATGTTGGCCCCGAGGGTGGTGGAAGCGCCGTTGACGGCGAGGCACAGCGAGGGCGCGTGGGCGGGGGAGATGGCTATCCACCTGAGGGAGCGGGCATGGTGGGAGGAATCACAGGTCAGCAGAGGGCGTGGGATCTTGATCAAGCCGAGCTCAGGCAGCTTACTCACCCCTGCGCAAAGTCACGCAGCTCGAAGCGGTGGTGGGCCGCGTCCTGGCAGTCGGCCAGCACCGCACGAGCGCCCGCCGCCGAAGATCCGGCCTCAATGGCAACGCACTGGCCGTTGGGGGCGACCACGAAGAAGCTAAAGCCGTCGGAGCCTGCGTGGGAGGCGGGCGGGCAGGATGTAAAACATGGGATGCTAGCAGCAGGCCTGATGAGCTGTCCGATTTTAATGCCCCCTGGGCTTACCGGCTGCCGGGCGCACCGCAAAGCCCTGCGCGGCAGTGCCGGCTACGCCGCAGTCGACCTGCGTCATAAGACCGGACGCGGCTTGCAAGCAGCGCGAGGCGGCGCCCCGGAACGTGCCGATGCGCGTGCGCGGCTCGCCTGCATCGACAGGAGCGAGCGAGGGAGGGGCATGAGGCGGGTGCGGGCAAGTAAGGTAGGTGCAGTGCGCAGCCAAGGAGACACTCGCTGTGGCACCTACGTACCCTCCTCGACCAGCTTGAAGAGGGTGGCCGCAGATGGGCTGCACGAGGTGCTGGCGACAGCGCTGGTGTCGCTGGCGCGGCTCAGGCAGGCGCTGCCGCCCAGGACTACGGAGACGGCCACCTCGGTGCTGGACTGGGCTGCGGGGCTGCGGTCGGCGAAGGGCTGCGCGCAGGTAGGGAGGTGTGAGGTTGGCGGCGGTCAGATTACGTATCGTTTTGCAATGTCACCTGCAGGCGCTGCGGCTGCACGAAGGCGGGGTTGAGGGCCGTCTCCAGCGTGCCCGTGAAGTGGCCGACGACTGCTACGGCCCAGCGCTGCGGCAGCTCGCGGTCTGCCCCCGAGGTGAGGCGCAGGTAGTTGAGCGCCTTCCCGATGACCTGCAGCGTGATGTTGGTGCCGGGGGCCTGGCTGATCTCCAGCCGCTCAACGGTGTTGCGGGCGTCCTCGTTTCCAACGCCGAGCACGGGATCTGCAGGGCGGGGTTTGGCGCGGCACACGCGTCAGCAAGGCCTACAAGGCAAGAATGTGTCCGGGTCGCACGAAAGGCTCACCCCAGTTGGTCACGTAGGGGTTTGCCTGGTTGCCGTTGAGCGTGAAGCGGAAGCCTGCGTGCGTGGTGCGGAAAAGAGTTATGGTCTGTGCAAACCGTGCCGGCCGTGCCGACGACATCGCGTGAGAAAGCACGAGATCGCTTACTCAGGTCGTTCACGAGAGCCTTGGCTGCGGCGGGGTCGCCTGCGTGCGGAGAGGTGGGCGGGCAGGCTAGTGGGCACACAGCCTCCCGAGACGTGGCTCCTATGCCGCCGTACCTGGGTAATCAGCCCAAACCAGTGTCGCGATGATGGGCCTGCGGGATGACACGACGGCGGGCGTGGCTGCGACCGGTTCCCACCCCGCAGTGTGAGTTCCGACTAAAGTGCCGCTGCCGCCTTACCCCGTGCCGGTGGCGCGGATGCCGGGGATGCTGATGGTCTGGCCCTCGGCAATGGTGCCCATGTCAGCCACGGCCAGGCGCACACGGGGGTCGCTGACGCCGCGCAGGGGCAGCGAGCCGTGCAGGTCCACGCGGCCCCAGCCCTGGGGATTGGAATGCGGAAAGGTGTGGTGGGCGGCGATATCTCAGTGCCAGCATCGCGCTGGCTCGAGCCGCGATCCCAGGATCGTGCTCGCCACACACGCCCGCCCCCTCGCCACATGTACGACGCCCTTGCTCGCCACACACGCCCTCTCCTTCCGCCGGCCCCCCGCGCCCGCGCACCTGGATACCGGACGGCTCCTTGGCCATGACGCGGCCCCGGTTGCGAGCGTAGCCGCCCTGCATGGACGCAGCGCCGGCGATGACGGTGGCCTGCGTGGAGCGAAGTGGGATGGGGGGCCGCCGGTGAGCACCAGGGCGCTCATAGCAGGGCAGGGCGGGTGGCCCGACCAGCCTCGCGCCGCGCCAGATCCAATCCCCACCTTGAGCAGCATGCCGGACGGCGTGAAGGGCGCCGCATCCGGGGCGTTGCGCAGGCCGGAGGGGTAGAAGCCATCGCGGAAGTACTGCGGCGGCAAGGGTTGCACGTAAGGTTGTAGCTTCAGGCAGGTGGTTGCGGGCGGGCGGATGCCCTACACACCATTCCGCCTGGCCCAACCGGGATGCGCCTAGACCCCACCTGGCTCATAAGAGCGACATGGCCGGACGTGAGCGGCGTCGCCATCGACGTCCCTTGCTGCGTAGCGGAAGGGCACGCACGGGGCGGGATGGCGACATGTATGATGAGATGAGGCTGATGCGGCAGATCTACACAATCAGGTACGCATAGCTCACGACGACGCACCTTCTTGGTCAGCTTACGTGACGCCGTCGCGCCTGCAACAGGAATAAGGAGCGGCAGGCGCACTCAGCGCATCACACAGACTCGCCTTGGCCAGTTACACTTACTATTTGTGCCGGCGATGACGCCTCGAGCGGCTTCGGTAGAGAGGACCTCCTGGCCTACAGAAGGAGGGGAACACAGCGATCCGCATGCGCTCAGCAGCCTTCACGCAGGTGCTCGCCGCAGGCCCAGCCACTGCCCAGGCAGCTGCCCTCACGCATACCTGGCGCCACGACATCCGGCTTGTACCGCATGTCGGGTGTGGGGCCGTAGGACGAGAAGTCCGACATGGAGTTGGGGCCCAGCGTCAGGTTGGCCTGCGGAGAGAGAGGGGCGAGGAGCAGGTGAGGGGGCCGCGGGGTTTCTGCGGTTGCGCGTTTCTGCGGATTCGCTGCCCAGGTCCTGGCACCTACCGTGCCCAAATACACGAAGTGCAGGTCGTTCGTGGTGGAGCCGGTCAGGATGTTGTTATAGAACTGGCCGTCGTACTGTGGGGTGCAGAAAAAGCCGAGGGTACGTGGGGTGTTGCTTTGCAGCGGCATGGCAGGCCTTCAAGATTAGACTGTAACGAAAGATTGCCGTCACTTGCCTTCGAGATCAGACTGTAACGAGAGATGACCGCTGTCAAGTCTGGAAGGGCTGTGGCTTTCTCAGTGAACTGCGTAAAGGGGCGGGGATTGTGAAGCCGGGTTACGGGCCGCTGATGCTATATGCGACATAGCATGTGGTCTTACTTCGCCACTTTCCATCGCAAACAATACGCCAGCGGCCTGCGCGGCTGCCACATTGGCTGCAGCGATGTTGACTGTGCATGCCGTCGTCATGTTGACTACCACGATTTTGCCAGCGTAGCTGCCGGACAGTGCCGAGCAGGCCGTGGGCGGGTTCGCCAGAGCCACAGAGACGCGGCTCTGAGCCTTGAGGAAGGAGAACCACGTGCTCAAGCTGGCGCCGCCAGAGGGCCAGAACTGCAGTTTGGAGGAAGGGAAGGGCGAAGGAAAAAATAAAGCATCACAGCAGCTTGGAGCCGCAGCGACGCAACTCTGGATAGTGGCCAGGCCCCGCCGCATGCATGGGACCCCAGCGTACCGCGGCGGTCTGGTATTCGCCGCCCGTGGGAAGCAGGTAGCGGGCTTGGAAAGCGTAGTGGTCAGGTATGTCGTCGTTCTGGTAGGCGTGGTTCTGCGAGGGCAGGACATGGGCCGTGCTGGGCGGCGGTGCGTACGACCCGGAGCGTGCCCGACGACGTCACAAGGCAGCAGGGTGGGCCCGCCCGCCCGCCCGCCGCCCGCCGCGTCCACAGCACTCACTGTGGAGGCGCCGATTGTGAGTCCATTCTTGCAGTTTCCCGGGGCGGCCACCGTGCTGGCAAACGCGGTGTTTTGGCCTGAAACAAAGGCAGAGGCGAGGCAAGTCAGGGCGCTGCTGCGGGGGTGGGGTCCTGTGGAGGCGCATACGAGTCCCACTTCCAGAATTATGAACTAACCAGCGTTGGCCGCGGCGATGACAGACAGGAATCCGGGGTTGCGCCACGCGTGCCTGGAATAGGGTTGACGGCGAGCGAGGTAGGGCGAGTCATTGGGAACGCTGCCACTCAGATGATCGGCGCGATGTTCCGTGAGGGGCCCGACGCACCTGTCGAAGCTCTCGCTGCTGGAGAGGTAGGCGGTACCGCCGATGCCTGGGGTGCCCCAGCTCTCGCTGCTCAGACGCGCGCCGCGGCTGGCATGAAACTGCGGCAGCGCGACATGTGACACATTGAGACATCGGGTACAGCAAATAAAGCTGTGCCAAGTACCAGCAGGGTCGTACCTCGAGCATCAGGGATGCAGGACTGGGAGAGGCAAGTCCCGCAGTGGCAAAGCTGCCAGTATCTGCGACGCAAACGAGGGGCAGGGACGGGAGCGGGTGCCTTGGTGTACTGGTCTCACGACTGACAGCTTGGGCGCTGGCTGCCATTGCAGGCTAACCCCCTACCCACCCCAAAACGAGATGCGCGCCATGGGAGCGGCGCCGGTGGCGTTGTCCACATCGTAGCCCATGCCGCCGTCGCCGAAGGCACCAGCGATGCTGCATGTAGGGCGGTAGGGCGGCGCGATGGCACGTGCGAGCTGCTGAACGTGCGCCGCGCGCGGCCTGGTGTTATCCCGAATCCGCTCAGACCTAGACACGACGAGCAACGCCTAGCAGCCCGCACACACCAACCTGCCCACGACGTGAGAACCTGCACACGCGGGTAGGGGATGGATCAAGACGTCAGGCCGAGTTGGATGCATGCTGTGCGCTGGTCAGCGCCAGGCGCGCATGGCGATGCTATGCTGCTTGACACGCACGCCTCATTAAAAGATGTTGCGGCTCACCGTGGCCAGCAGCCACATCGGCGTAGAAGTTGGCCGCATCTGGGGGCGGAGGAAAGCGTCGGCAGGGCCGAGCGACACGAGATGTGAGGGGCCGGGCAGGAGTATTGCTCGGCGCGGATAGCAGCTTGCACACGCCGGGAGTGCCCGGACAGTATGGCGCGTTGTGTCGGGCACGGGCTCACCGCCGGTCATCGAGTATCCCACGACCTGGACAGCATCGGAGTAGCCAACAACGAAAGCGAGTCAGAACACGAGAGATTGTTCGGGGACGGCAACCATTGCCATGTCCCCGGCAGCGTGTCCATCTTGACTCCCTGGTCACCTTGCGGTGGTCGGGCGACAGCCATCGGAAGGCGTTTGTGTCGCTGAGGGGCAGGCTGGGGTTCGGCAGTGCCAGGCTGTTGGCCAGGTCCGAGGCTGGGTAGGCATCGTCTTGAAAGAGCTGCAGATAGCAGAAGGGACATGCACGGGCACGGGTCAGGCACGTCGTGGCATCGGCGGTAGAATCCCCCTGGCCGTACACTGCGTGCGCCCATAGCGTAGCGGCCAGGCCGTCTTACCGCGTGAGACATGTCAATGCCAGTATCAGCACACTGCGGACCAGGGCGCGGAGGGCGGGTTTGTGAGGACCGTGAAGGGCCCACATGCATTGGGATGAGAGCTCGCAAGCCTCGCGAGCATCCAGTTATGCCGGGAGGGTGCGGGGGCTGCCACTAACCCCAACGATCTCGCGCTGCCCGCGCAGGCCAGCCTTGTGGTAGGGCCTGCAGGCGGGGATGGGAGGAGGGTTGGCACAGGATCAAGCAGAAGGCGAGTGCCGATGCCACAAAACAGATACCCCAGGACACCGCATCCAGGGCCAAGCAAACGCCAGCGCACGCACAGCCCACCTGACGCGGCCGTCGGGATGGCCGGCATTCTCGTCGCTCAAGCCGCCCGTTTGCATCATCCAGCTGCCGGCCGCGTTGAGCGCTTCTTCGCGAAGCTTGGGCTCGACCCAGGTGGCCTCCTCCCGGCTCGTGAGCCACGTGACGCCGGCCTCGAGGTCTTCAGCGCACAGGTAGACGGACATGTAGGCGCTGCTGGAGCCAAGCAGCCCGGCGTCAGCGGCGCGCGGCCAGCAGGGGTCAGATGAGGACATGCGGCCCAGGGCAGCGGCAAGCTCGGAGGGCCACTCGCGGAGGATGGCCGCACGGGCGCTGACAGGTAGCGTGTGAACGATCCGGACATTGAAGCCAAAGAGGGGAACGGTGTCCTGGGGAAGTACAAGGGGGTCGGAGCAGGAAAGTCATGTACAATGCAAGGGGTAGGGGCGTCGCTGCCGCGTCTAGCGATTGCAACTCGCTTTACCTCGCTTTGCAGAGACCGGGTACCGGCGGCACGCGAGACCAGCTCAGCACCAGACCAAGTAGCAAGCTCCTTCAGCGGGGCCGGAGGCGCTTGTCGAATGGCATCCAGGCGCGCGGTGGTGACGGTGGTGGTCGCGGCCGCGGAGGCTGCAGCGGGCTGGGCAAGCGCGGCCCGCAGGTCTCGAGCTGGACGGGCGGCCTCAGCGGCGCGTGAAGTCTCGGGCGAAACCTTGTTGAGGCCATGGAAGGGAGCCAAGAATGCGCGGTGCTTGCGGGCGACGCTAACAATGTCGCCGGGCGGTCCATAGACCACGAGCGTCCTGGACGAGCACGATGGGCGGGGACGGGAGGTGCAAGGGTGAAGCGCCAGGCGATACGGAGCTGCAGCACGACTTCTGACCTGTCGGGAATAAAGCTCACGATGGCGGCGCCGTGAGCTTGCAGGTCGTCGCGGAGGGCGTTGGCCGTGCCTGGGGATGGCACCGAGGGACAAATCAGTGAGCACACGCCGTGTCGCCAATCACGCAGCCAACCCATGGACCCCCGATACATTGGTTGCCTTTGCTGGTTTGCAAAGCGCACCGTCGACGTATGAGATAAGGTAAAGTCGCTGGGCAGCTCCAGCGGCAACATCGACAGTCGTCGCCTCAGCGGACCTACGCAGATTAATGGAGGGCGTACGCACTGGTTGCTAGGAGAGAAGGCAAACGAGCGCAAGATGAAGAGGTCGAGATGGCGTAGGGGCTCGCACGTCGCAGTGGTGTTGGGTTACCTATCGACGCTACAAGTTCACGCTGCCATACAACACCATGGCTATGATTATATGGCAGCGTGTGTGTTTCGGCTGTGCAAGTTGGCGAGGGACAGCTTCATGCGGTGCCTCGACAGCTGCTCAGACTCAGAGTTGTAGAGCCATCCATTGCGCGACTTGGTGTCTATGCGGCAACCCCTATCGATACACGGTAGCCTGGCAATCTGGGCCGGTGCGTGCGACCGGGCTGATGCTCGGCGAGCGACGGCAACTTACTTGAGCGAAACGCGGCCCGACCTCAGGACCGCTATCCCCAGGTCTTGCTGCTGCGTTGCAGTAGCCCTCACGGCAAGGGGCGTTGGACGGGCGGCTTGCACACTTGCGATGGCTGCGAGCAAGACTGTCGCGGTTGCGAGGGCGACGCCGGGTCGCCGGAGGAGGTGCCGCATCTTGTTGAAAAGGAGAAAGCTTGTTCTTCTTGTATGTATCGCTTGATGGTGAGGGCGTGGGGCTCAGTATGTTGGGGGGTGTCTGTGTGTCGGTCGGGGTCCCGCAAGCAAGCGGCTGACGAGGGTACGAGACAGAATGATTTGACCTTGGGACTGCGAGGCCAGGCTTATATGCGGAAGGCCTCGGGGGTCCTACTCGGACGCGCACCGCATGTCAGACGGGGGGAGTACGGCAACGAGTCCGACATGCGGATGCAGCGCCCTCAGCTGCGGCCGACTTCGCCTCCAACCCCCGCCCCCTGCCCGGCGGAGCTGTTCCATCCCGGGCCAAGCCTCCCCGCCGAAGCCTTGACGCTTGTGCGAGGACACAGATACATAGACCCAATTAGAGAATAGCAAGCCAAAGTTCAATGTTAAATGCCGCACCAAGCCACCAAAGCCCGGTGACGCAGCCTCGTCCCACCCCCGAGCCAGCAGGCCCGTGTTGAAGCAATCAGCAGGGTTCGCCGTGGTCATGAGTGCATGTCAAACGCGGACACCTGCTCGACAGGGGCACGGCCATGACTCTCACGCCGCGTCAGCTTCCACCAAAGGCTACTGCCTACCCCAAACGCAACCAACGGACGCAGCAAGCCCCGGCCCACTTCCACACGGTAGAGTGGACGACCAGCTGGCACTGACGCGGTAGTGCACATCGGAAGCGAATGCACATCCCTACGAGCACCAGTAGCTGCTGGGGGTCATTGTGCAGCTGCCGCTCGCTTGGGAACGGCGCGGCGGCGGCGGTGGCGCAGGAGCAGCAGTGGGGAAATATAGACGAAGTCATGGTGGAACCATGGGGAGCTGGACGGGGGCGTGCAGGTGCGGCACCAGCGGAGGCTGTGCCCCGGGGAGCGGCCGGACGTCAGCTTGCTCTCCGGTCCATCCTGCTCTGCCCGCCCCAACCCGTGCCCCCGCCGCGCCCTTCACCCTTGCCGCTCACTGTATCCTCGTGTCGGCCCTGCTCCTCTCTTCAGCATTACAGCCCGCCCCCGCCCCTCCCCCCCGCCTCCCACAGGTGGACCGCCGCTCGCTGCGCAACCAGCTCTTCCTGCTCCTGTCAAAGGTGCCGCTGGCGGGGGCGGCGCCGCTGGCGGGCCACAGGGACGGACCGGGGCTGGCGGCGGCTGAGGCGGCGGCGCGGAGGCGGCTGTCGGGTGGCGGGGCCGCGGGGGAGCAGCCGCGTGTTGCAGGTGCAGCGGGCGACGCGGCGGGGCAGGGTGGGTCAGGGGCCCGGGATGAGGGCCCGGCTGAGGGCAGCGGCCGCAACTGGGAGGGCAGCGCAGCGGGGCCTGGAGCGGCCTAAGCGGCGCCGGGCGGACAGCAGCTCGCACCCGCGCCCTGCGCTGCGCGAGGCCACACGAGGGCCCAGGAGTTGCTGATCGATGGCGCTGGAGCAGGCCCGGGACACCAGGGGTGCGGCAGACCGGTCGCGACGGCGGCGGCGGGCGAGGCAGCGGCGGCCGGCGGCGTTGGCGTGACGGTCGGCGGCGGCTGCCCCTCGGCCGCGTCCGAGCCGGCGCCAGAGCCCAAGCGCGTGTGCTGCTTCACGCGCATAAATGGTGCGCTGGCGCTGCCTCGCTCGGCCGAGCGTGTACCGACCCACGACCCCGCTCGTGAGGCGCTGGCGTGCCAGTGTTGGCTGGGGCAGCCGGTGTGTCGCTCGCGGGATGAGGTTCGGCCGCTGTCGGTGCCACGTGTGGGTTTGGGGCCGCAAGCGGGGCGTCTGTCCAGGTCAGCTATGTGAGTGAGCGCCATGCGCCGCGGAGGCATGGGCGGTGCTGCCGCCCGTGCCCTTCCGTGACTGGCGTGCCACTGCTGCAGCGGCGGCTGGGAGTAGCAGCGATGCCCGGGAGCGTCCGTGGTCCGGCGGGGCGCAGGGACGCGCATTAGTGAGATGGGCCCTCGGGGAGGCGGCGGGGTTCATGGAGGCCCTTTCTTAGTGGTGGCGCCTGCCGCAGGCAGTGGGCTACATAACTGTCCCTCCTCCGATACGAGCGTGCGCTGCTGGGTGAACGTGTGCGACGCAAGCGCCTGACCACCTTACGAGCGTGCGCTGCTGGGTGAACGTGTGCGACGCAAGCGCCTGACCACCTCACAAAATTATATCATAGTAAAAGTATGGAGTCGGAGGGCATTGATCCCCCTACCTGCCGCATGCTAAGCGGCCGCTCTACCATTTGAGCTACGACCCCTGGGATACACTGGAGCAGAATTTTGCAACATAAACCTGCAAATATAACTGTACGGCATCTTCAGGTTTTG
>BDDC01002306.1:0-10633 GCA_001662425.1 Chlamydomonas sphaeroides | reverse complement strand
GTCCCGTTCAGGCTCCAGTCGTACTCGCTGTACGACACTTTGATGTCGCCGCCGCCCGACTGCGCGGCACGCACCAGCGCCGCCAGCTCGGAGCGCCGCGGCTCGGGCAGGAATGTGGCGATGGTGGCCAGGCGCTCCAGCTTGGAGGAGCCAAAATCTGGCGCGTACCACTTCGGGGTCCGGCGGGCACGCGGGGGGCACGAGCACATAGGTTAGCACGTCTTACCGACAAAGGCTCTGGGCGGGGACCGGGCAGGCACGCGCCGACTTGACGGCAGGGGGGCGGGCGGGCTGGGTGGCGCGCGCGCCTTGGCTCCTGCCCTGCCGTGGCTGCTCGCCGCGCTGCGTAGACCCTACGGCCGCTCATCTCTGGACAGCCCCGCGGCCAGGATACCCCTCGACAGCGTGACCGGAACACTCCACATGGCCCTTGACACCGCCCTGGATCCCGCCCCGGATCCCGCCCTGGATCCCGCCCCGGCTCCCCGGCGCACCTTGAAGATCATGCTCAGCCGCACTTCCCGCCCGCCCGCCAGCAGCTGCACGCTGTCGGCGCAGAAGGCCTCTGCCGCCGCCGCCAGCCCCTCCTCCACGTTGTCTGCCGAGTAGAGGCGGATGGGCGGGCAGGAGCGCGCGCCGCACACGAGCGCAAAGTGGATGCGCGGGTCGAGCGGCGACACCACCTGGCCGGGCAGGGGGATGGGGAAGAGAGGTGATGGGAATGTTGGGGAAGGCCCGGTTGGAGCAGGTTGGAGGAGGGCAGGGAACTGCTCGTGGGTGCCGCAATGCCGACCGCGCCGCGGGCGGCGGGACGAGGCTGCGGGAAGAGCCGGGCCACTCCTACCGCGTGCTCCTGTTCCCTCGCAGCCCGCGACTCCCCGTTCCGACAGCTGCGCTTTCTCGCTCACACGCCCCACCAGCCTCGGACCCCCGCGTGGGCCCCTCGCAGCCGCGGCGCACCTTCGCCGCCCGCGGGTCGCCCTGCTTCCAGTGGCCCCCCGCCAGGCCGTGGAATCCCAGCAGGTTGGCGATGTTGGAAGCGCCCGCCCGGTTGCCGCGCAGCATGCCCTGCTCCAAGTCGTCCGCCGTGTAGACCAGGCCGCCTTGGGGGTTGGGAGAGGTGTGAGGTGGGGGTAGAGGGAGGTAGGATGAGAGGAGGCGAGGAGGCGAAGGCAGAAGACCGGGGTCTCTTGCATCCGACCCCGGCCCGCAGCCTCCGTAACGCATCCCCCGCGCCCTGATCCCAAGGCCGCGGTGCCAGCCAGTTGCCTCACGAGGCCTCCGTCCCCTTCCCAGCTCTATGACTTGGCCTGGCACGCCGGCGCGTACCAAGCCCCCGCCGCACCAATGTTGTAGTTGGCGGTAGCCGAGAAGAAGGCGGCGCGCTGCGCCGTGCTCATGGACGTCATACGCAGTGCCACCAGGGTGTGAACCTGCGGCGGCAGCGGCAGCGGCAGTGCCACACCCGGGTTATGCCCACCACGCCCCGCGCTACGACTACCAGCACCCACGGCCGGCCGTGGCCGCCACAGCGCAAGCTGCTGCGCTCGCTACGGAGCTGCCATGGCGACGCGTCGTGCTCAAGACAGAGCGTTGCGCGGTTGGCGGTACGGTACTACTGCCAGCGCCGGTACTGCCGTACTCACGATGAGCGCGTTGTAGAGGTTGATGCCGAACGCCAGCAGCTCGGAGCGCGACAGCGGGGCCAGGTCCACCTGGGCGGGAGGGCGAGGCCAGAGGACGGGGGGCGGGGCTGGAGGCCTCGGAAATGATGCGCGGCGCCGGGCTCTTACTAGCACGCCGCGCCAAGGTCCCTCGCTGCCGGAGGCGTGAGGGAGACACGACCGCCAGCAGCTCGCCCCCTCACGACTTCCGCAGCACAGCAGCGCAAGGTGCTGCAGTGCAGCAATCCGTGTCTGCTCGCCAAACCATACCCGGCACGCAGCCTGCGCAGCAGCCACCGAGGCCTGTGCGTGTGCGGCCCACCTTTTGCAGCTCCGCGGTGGCCGCCACGAACTCCGCAAAGGCGGGGTCCGAGCGCATGGCCCCGTAGCTGACGGAGCGGCCGTCGGCGCTGAGGTGCTTGTCGTACAGCGCCAGGATGAGCGAGCGCAGGCCCAGAGCCACCTGGCGGCGGAGTGCGGCACGGGGGCAGGTAGGTGCGGTGGGGCAGGCACAGGAGCGCGGAACAGGCGCAGGAGGCACCGAAGACCGCCGGGCACGGGCTGGCGCGCGAGCAGCCACGCCGGCCGATCCTCCTCTGCGAGCGCACCCAGGCCCCCAGACGCCCAGACGCCCAGACGCCCAGGCCTCCAGCCGGACCTAGCCCGGACCTAGCCCAGCCAGCGTGAGCGGACGCTGCCGACGAGGCCCCGCAGCCAGGAGGCCGCACCTCGCTGGCCGGCCGCGCGGGGCCCTGCCACCAGATGCCGCAGTTGAGCGGCTCCCCCAAAGCAGGCGCCGGCGCCTCGGCGGCCAGCAGCAGCGGCGACGAGCCCGCCGCCACGGCCATGCCGGCGGCGGCCTGCTCCGCCAGCAGCGGCGCCACGCCGCGCTCCGCGTCGCGCGCGTTGTCGGCTGCCGGGGATACTGCGTTGGCCAGCAGCAGCTGCCGCGCCGCGTCGAAGGGCTCGGGCTCGCCGGCGGCCGCCAGCCACTCCACCAGCTGTGCCGCGGAGAAGGCGCGCACGGTGCGGGAGCTGCGGTGGCGGTGTGGGAGGGAGGGCTTGGAGCAGCGCGCTGGCAGGCGGCGTGCCTGTGGGCCGCCGGTCGCAGCCACGGCCTCGCTGTTCCAGGGCCGGAGAGGCGGCGGTGCGCGGGAGAGGCTGCTGTGTGACGAGCTGCAAGTGCTGCAGCAGACGCCCTGCCGGTCGCTGCGCAAGAAGCAGGCGGGCTGCACCCAGCGCTTGCTGGTGATGGCCCGAGGACGCACCCAATGCGCTGCTGGGTCCGCGGCATGCCGCCCTGCTGCGGTGGCGCCGCCATGCGCGCCGCCAGCTCCGCCAGCCGCGGCGGCAGGGCAGAGCGCGGCGAGGCGCCGGCGGCGCCGCGCGCCTGCACACGCACGGGACGGCACCAGGGTTGCCGGGTTGGGTCGCGCCTCGGGTGGGGGCCTGTGGCGCTGGACCGCGTGCAGACCGACACGCACAGTGCGCTGCTGGCGACTGTCCATGCCGCGCAGTTGGGCGGAACACGCGCCGCACGGACCAGAGGCTATGCTGCGCTTCACTCAGGCTGAGACCCGGGCGGTGATTGGCCAGGGCCCTTACGGGAGCACGTTGTTGGCCCCGGGGCAAGACACAGGGCCGGCTGGCAGGCCGTCGCGAGGCCGGCGCACCTGCTCCCCCAAGGCCGCCCGCTCCGCTGCGGCGCCGATCGCCGCCAGCAGCTCCGGCGGCACGGCGGGCACCTCGGCCGCCGGCGACGCCAGAAGCTGCACGAATCTGCCGTCGGCCAGGGACGCGAGGAGCGAGTCGCAGCCGCCGATGCTTTGGCCGCCGACGAAGATCTGGCGGTCGAGGGCGGGGTGGAGGGGCCAGGGCAGGTGTTGCATACGTGTTGGCACTGCGGCCGGACACCATACCCCCAACCATGCGCTGAGCCACAGGCGCGTGCACTGCTTCGAGTTAGACGCGGTCGGCTGCTGCAAAGCGCTGCATGGGGAACGGAGGCGCGGGCTCAGCCGCGGCGTCAGGTGCACGGCCCCGGGCCCCGACATCGCCCCACCTGCGGCACCGTGCGGGCCCCGCTGATGTCGCGCACGGCCTCACGGAGCCCGGCGTCCGAGCCGACGTCCACTTCCTGGTATGCGATGCCAGCTGCTGAGAGCGCCTCCTTGGCGCGCTTGCAGTAAGGGCATGCGGACGTTGTCATGACAGCCACGCGCGCTGCGCGGATTGCAGCGAGCAATTCGGAGGAGGTGCTGGGCATTGCAGTGCCCAATTGGCTGGCGCCAAGAGGCGTGGCGAGGGTCATCCGTGGAGTGAGGCGTGGAGGTGCCGCTGCTGGCAGTGGGGCGATGGGGTGGGGGGCGATGGTGCTGCTAGTGTGCGCGCGACGCAGGGCCACAGCGCTTTGTCGAGGACATTCACTTCGTAACCGTTGCAGTGTTGACGCTGTCCGCATTCGCGTCTTGCAGCGTAGAAAGGAAATGACGCAACACTCGTGAACACACTGTGTGCTTCGTAAGGGTGTTTGTTTATGCAGCTTCAACGCAGTTATGTGTTGTGAATGATCAACGTTGAGTGGCCAATCGAGCGCAGGCGACCACACAGCAGTCCCGAATCCGGGCCCAACCGAGCCACAGCAACTGTCACCACCAAACGGGGTCTGCAAACCACACATCAAGCGAGGAAATTTCTTGCACAACGACAACTTGTTGCAAGCTTCTTTGCCCACTTACGCCACGCCTGCAGTGGTGCATGTCGCTTTCCATTTGAAGCTCCGTGCATGAATTGAGCAACAATGCGTGCTGCTTGGTTCCCGGGCAGGACCTGCAGGCTCGGTGCCAGCCGCGGGGCCTGCCTGGTCGCAAAATGCGCGGCGGCGCAGCGTGCTGTGTCCGCGCCTTCGCCAGACGACCCGCTAGCACTTGATAGTGCCCAGCAGCAACTTCAGCGCTCTCTGGACCTGGCTCCGGCCCAAAAGCAGGCGAACTTTGAGTATGTGGCCGTCGCCTTCAAGTCCCAGTCGCGGCGCAAAAGCCGCAGCCGAGACCGCCAACTGCGCGGTGGCAAGCCGGACCCACTCAAGGATGGTGGAGCTTTGAATAAAATCTTCGGGCCGGGCAACTCCCCGGATGGTTACCGCACGTTGGAGATGATGTCCGGTGACCGGCGCCTGTTGTTCGAGGACGCTGCGCATAAGGCGCCTGGAGCAGCTGCGGATGGGACAGCTGGGGCCGTGGCATCGCCCAGCGCCGAGGTAGGCCCAGCGCCTAGCGATGCAGAGGCCCATGCAGCGTCCGAGCCGCAGCCCATCAGGCACAAGCAGCTGGAACCGCCGCGTGCCGCTGCGGACGCGCCGCAATCTCCTCAGCCGGCCACACAGGCGCAAGCCTTCCGACCGGTGTCACCGCCATCAGCACGGCCAACGGAGCCGGGGGCAGCCATCAGCACGTCGCGGCCCTCGCCGCCGCCGGCCCCGGCGCCGGCGGTCGCCCAACCGGAGCCCGAGCCCCAGGCGCCGGCCCCACCTGCTGCGTCTGCCTCCACCCACCTTGATACTGTCGCCACACACCAAGGGGTCAGCAGCCGCAAATACCGTGCCACGCCACGGCCCCAGCCCGGGCCCCACCCCGAGCCCCAGGCCGGGCCCGGGTCCCAGCCGCAGCAGCCCATGGTCGGCGCGCCCGCGCCCTGCCTGAGCCCATCCCGGGCCATGCTTCGCACCGTCAACGCCGCCGCGGAGGCGCTGTTCCAGCTGCCGCACGCAACGCTGCACAACAACAAGGCGCTGCAGGCCGAGCTGGGGGCGCTGGCGGTGGCGGACGTGGCCGGCGGCGCGCCGGCCGACGCGACGCTGCGGCTGCTATGGGCGGTGCTGGGCCAGGTGCTGGGCCTGTCGACGGAGCAGCGGCGTGAGGCGCTGCTGCGGCAGCCGCGCCTGTTGCGCCAGGCGCCGCGCGACCTGCTCTGCCGCGCCGCCAGCATAGCCGCCGAGATCGGCCTGCCGCTGCCCGACCCACATGGGGTGGACGGCGCCGCCGAGCTCGCCGCCGTCCTCACGGCCGCGCCGGACGCGCTGCTGCGGGACGGCGCCGGCAGGGGCAGCGCCGAGGCGCTCGGCGCTGCGCTGGGCGTGCCGACGGAGCGCGCGAGGGGGCTGCTGCGCGCCGAGCCGGGGCTGCTGCGTCACCCGCCCGGCTACTTTCTCAGGGCCGCCGACACGCTATGCCGCGAGCTGCACCTGGCTCCCTCGGGCGCGGCCGCGCTGGCGGCGACCGAGCCCGCGCTGCTGCTGGTGTCGCCGGGCGTGCTCGCGGCTAACGTTCGCATGCTGCGCGAGCAGCTGCAGCTGCGGCCAGCCGAGGTGGCGGCGGTGGTGGCGCAGGTGCCGTGGCTGCTGGCGCGGCCGCCCGGCGCGCTGCGCGCCGTCACGGCGCGGCTGATCAAGTCGCTGAAGAACAGCAAGCACTGGCGGCCGCACATCGCGCGGCTGCTGGAGGTGCCGCGCAACGTGGCGGTCGCGCTGTCCTTTCCCAGCGAGCGCTACGAGCGGCTCGAGTACCTGCGCGCCACCAAGCGCGACGGGATCATGGGCTTCAAGGTGGCGCTGGGCATGGAGGGCGCGGAGTTTGACGAGGTGTTTCCAGAGTACGCTGCCTGGCGCCGCGAGCACGGGCGGTGAGGGCGGCCGGGAGGCGCAAGTCGCGCCAGACTGTTGCGGTTGATGTGGGATGCGGGGTGGGGATGACCGAGTGCTATTTCTCATGCGGTGTTGGGGTGCGTCAGGAGCAGCATGGCCTAGTATTGCAGGCCAGCGGATGCGCGTTGGTGATGTGTTTTCGGACATTCATATTTTCGTGGAGTTTCGTACGGACCTGACACGGGCTTGCGTGCGCCGGTTGCTACTGGCGCTGCACGTGGAGCCGGCTGGCCCGCCACCGGTCGCTTGTCTGGCAGCGCCTGCTGCGAGCATGCTTGTATGCACGCCGGTGAGTGGGATGCGCGGCGGCGCGGGCATGACGGCTCTGACAACCAGCCTCGTAACATTACATGATAGGTGCTGGTGGCGTAGACCGGCACGTCATCTGTTCCGCGAGCACATGGCAGACACACATGCGTCTCCCGTCATCCGCAGCATTGCCCTCACGCTTCCCCTTCCTTGCTCCCCGCTGCAGGGCGCCAGAGCGCACCCGCTCATGCAACCTCCCCATGGCATGGCAGGGACGCTGCCCCAGGACCAGACTGGCGATAACAAAAACTTTGAATGCCATGGTGGGTGTTCGCAGCCCTGGCATCAGCGGCATGCAATCGCTTCTGCTCGTGTTAGCCATACACGCATCCGGTACAACGCAACATCGGTTCGCCCTGCCCTCCCTCGCCATGTGACACCTGCAGAGCTGCTGGGCTCATGGGGCACTACCTGTGGATGGCCGCGTAGATCGTCGCCTGAGCTGAGCTGCAAACGCACCGCCGGCGAGCTGGCTAGCGCGGGGCCGATGCCGTCATGAATGCACGACGCCGGCCTGGCACGAGGCTTCTGCACGCGCCTAGGGTGTCATGGCGTGCGCTGGAGCGCCACGGCATACGTTTCACCGCGGGGTGTTGTAACCCAAGGGTACATCTGGCCTCACGTCGGCGCACTGCCGCTCGCGCGCGCTCATGAGCCGCGGTCCATCTAGGCCCCAGCCGTTGCCCCGCAGCCTGCAGCCGCACAGCCCCACACAGCCGCAGCGACCTTGATCGCCGCAGCTGCTCCGGATCCACCGCATGCGGCACCATTAGTAGCCACCAGCCTGGAAGCTCTCAGCCAGCCAAGCGCCTGAGCGCAGTCTGCCAGGTGGGTCGGGTCTCTCTCGGCCAGGGGCCTCCTCCGCTTCAAAGCCAGCGTTGGCCGCGCCAAACATAGGCCCCATGGCGCAGTAACAAAGCGCGGCGCCAGGGCCTGCCGGATGACGTGACAGCTTGTCGCTGCGGCGTGGTCGAAGCCGCGCTGCCGCTACTCCAGGTCCTTAATTGTGACTGCGGGGGGACAGGAGTGGCGCGGATCCCAAAACGTTAGCGGCATGACGTGGCATCGGGCGAGTCTTCGTGTGAAAAGAGTGGCGACACGGCGGCTACACGGATGAAAGCCCTTAGGTCCCAAGCGCCTCTGCCCCGTCCTGCCAGGCAGCTGGGCCTGTGCAAGCCCTCGCTCACTCGCACGGTCGGGGCCCGCATCGCGAGAGCCCGTGTTGACGTATGCTCCTGCGGGCCAGGCAGCAACGGACCGCACATCGAGGTGTGTGCACAAGGGTAAAAACAAGTAAGAATGGAGCCAAGTGCCTGTGCGCAAGGGTGGCTGTATGTGCGCATGGTCCCGTTTCCCCATCCTGGCCGCAGCTCGCACCTCGTGAGGCCATGCCGCTGCCGAGTGGCTGTTGTGGGGAAGTGGGCGGGGTTAGGAAGGGGCCGGCCGGGTGTCAGCAGCAAGCCGCAAGCTCCAAGCCGTGAGCTGTGCCCCCGGGTAGCGGTGAGCTGTGCCTCGAGGGAATACTAAAGTGCCCCCAACGCAGCCCATGACCCCTCACCTTGGTCACGTCCACCTGCGAAGGCACACAGGGGTGGGGAGCGTGAGGGCGTGGCGAGCGGGTGGCTCAGGGACGCCCGGGCGGTACTGCGACACGGGCTCCACCAGCGCGACTGCGCCAAACCCTGCAGAATGCGAAGACTCGCCTTGGGCGAGAAATTCATGTAGTAAATGACCGGCGAGAACGCGACTGTCAAGATGCTGCCGAGAGCGAGCGCTGCGACGCCACCTTTGGTTTTGGGCATGAACGACGACATCAGGATGTGTGCGTTAAGGAGCTGGCGTTCGCGTTACCACGTTAGAGAGCGCAGCGAGCTCGGCAATCGAGACGGATGGCGGATGGCAGCAAGCGCTTGAGTCTGTGGTCGCGTTGTGTGCAGCTGTGGTCCAGGTAACTGAATGTGCTGACGTCTCCAGCTGGCTGAGGTAGCACACAACACGGCACGAACCCTGCTTCGGGGGCTTCCCGTGGCTGCACGCACGACACGAACCTCGCCGAGCGGCGGCAGGGGTCTACATAAAGCATCTATCCTTCAGACCTGCCCTGGCGCTACGAAAGGTGTCCTCGATGAAGTAAGCGGTGTGCAAGAGGTCTCTCGAGATGCTTTACAAGTGCCAGTGGCGACGCATGCGGGGCCTTCGGCTGCCACACTCGTGCACTTACAACAGCGCAGCTTGCTCCTGCGCAGCTTTGCGCTGCCGTCAGCTCCTTCTCAACCCAACCTCCACCACCGCCACGCGCAGCACGCCACCCGCACGCACCCACGGCTCCTGACACACGACACCACCAGGCCCTGCAGCCATGCATGCCTCCTTTCCCCAGCCCTCACCACCCCTCCTCGCCTCCTGCCGCCCGCCTATTCGACCACCATCCGGTGCAGCGCCAGCCCGTTGCGCGCCTGCGGGTCGCGCGCCCAGCGTCCCATGCGCGGCTCCTGCCCCACGGCCGCCACCAGGAAGCGCGCGCTGTGGGCGATGCTGAGGCCGTTGACGAAGCCGCGCTGCGGCAGCGCGCCTATGCAGCTCAGCCCGCCCGCGCCGCCGGCCTTGCTGGGCGTCACCGACCACAACCGGATGGCGCCGTCGCCGGCACCGCTGGCCTGTGGCGGCGGGGGCGGTGGGAGGTGAGGGTGTTACCGTATAAGCGGGCCGTTAGCGCGCGGAGGCTAATGCGGCAGCCGTGTGTGCGGAAGCCATCAAGAGGACCGACTGGGACGGCCCCAGCCCAACCGGCCCAGCCCGGCCCGCCTCACCACCAAGTCTGAGTTCTTGCAAACCGCCACCGCCGTCACCCAGCCGTGCTCGACTGGCGGCGTGCCGGCCGCTCCGCCTCCTCCCGCAGCCGGTGCGCCGGGCGGCGCGCCAAAGACCTCGCCCGCGTCGGGCCCGTGCGCGCCCCGCGCCACGAACACGGGCTTCTTCTTCATGTGCGCCCACAGGTGCACGCCGCCGTCGCAGCCACCCGACACCCACTCGGTGGACGTCACGAAGCGCACGCAGTCCAGCACGCGGTCGTGCGCCCTGGGGGGCGGGGGAAGGCAGCATGCAGCGTGGGCAGGGGTGGGCGCGGGATCCAGCAGAGGGGGCCGGGATGGTGTTGCCGCGAGCGCGGCCTGCGGTCGTAAGGAGGCGCCCGTGACGACGCCTGTGCTCCAGCACGCATATGTTGCGGCCCTGGGGCCCTTGGATGTTGCCGCTGCACGCCTGGTGTCCTCCTGCAGGCTGGCAACGCCACCCCACCCGCCACGCAGGTCCCCAGTCCTGCCGCTGTGCCGCTGAGAACGTGAGAACGTCGCACCTGAAGATGAGCTGGCTCTCCTCGGGGATCTTCCACAGCCGCGAAGTGTGGTCGTGGCCCACCTGTGGTGCGTACGGAAGGCCAAGCGCGCTGAGCACCCGCTTGGTGGCAGGGGTGGCGCGTCCAGAGGGGCCGCGGGGGCGCGCCCCAGCCCACAGCCACGGGCCCCGCCGGCAACAGGGCCAGGGCTCAGCCCTCCCCAACCGGTTCCCCCCCCTCACCGAGAGCACCCGCTCCGCCCTCAGGCAGTCCACAGCCAGCACCTCAGCCTGCGGGAGGGGAGGCGGCGAGGCCATGAAGGCGGCAGCGGTCAGGCGCTTGGCGCACAGCACGCACGGGAGCCCAGGGACCACGCAACTGGCATGCCCAAGGAGCTCAACCCCTGGGAGCACCACCCCGCCCATCCCCTCGCGCCAGGCTTGCCCGCCCCTTCGACAATGCCAAGCATGCAGCTCCCCTGGTGCCACTCCCCGGCCAACCCCTCGGCAATCCTTATACCAGGATCGACCACCCTTCCCCCATTGCCGCTACCCCACCCCTCCCCTCCCACGACGCTTGGGCATCAATGCCACTTCCCATACCTATTGCCTGCAGCCGCAGCCC
>BDDC01002305.1:0-14239 GCA_001662425.1 Chlamydomonas sphaeroides | reverse complement strand
CCCGGGGCGTGCTGTGCCGCGTGTGGGGTTCTGTGCTACCTAACACTGGAACACACACACACACACACCTGCCTGCCTGTCGCACGGCTATTATGCCAATCCCCCAGGGGGTCGTGTGTCGGGCTATGTTAATTATTACGAACACACACACCACGGATTGAGGAGCCCGCTCACGATGCCCGCCCTGGCCCCTTCTCCCTGTCCCCTGCCCCTTATCCCCTGCCCCATGTCCGCAAGGACGTGGAGGTGTTCCAGGATGTGAGGTGCTCCGCTCACTGCCCCTGTCCCCTGCCCCCTGTCCCCTGTGCCCTGCCCCCTGTCCCCTGTGCCCTGCCCCCTGCCCCAGGTCCGCATGGACATGGAGGTGGTGCACTCGGAGCGCCGCGCCGCCGACATCGCCTGCGCCCTGGCCGCGCTGGCGGCGGGCGAGGCGGTGCGGGCGGCGCTGGGGCAGCAGCTGGCGGCGCTGACGGCGCGGCGCGCGAGGCGGGGGCCGCTGCTGTCGGCGCTGGAGGGCCGCGTGGCTGCGGCGGTGCGGGCCTACGAGGACGTGGCTGTGTCGGAGAAGCAGGTGGGCGGGCGGGCAGGAGGCAGAGGGAGGCGGCGGGAGGCCGGCCTGGGGCAGGGGACGAAGCTAGCTATAGCTACAAGGGGAGGGGCCGTGCAGCTGTGTCCGACGCTGTTGGGCTGAGGGACGGGGGCGAAGGAGGTGCAGGGCGGGTGGGTGGGAGAAAGGGCGTCAAGGAAAGATGGTGGGCGGGACGGCGATGGCACAGGTACCAGGGGCACCCGAGGTGCGGCGGTGGGGCGCTGCGGTACGCCATGGCTGGGACCGAGTGGCAGCCTCTTGACGCGCCCAGCCCCACCCTCCACAAACTGCCTTTCACCTTCAAGCCGCTCCCTGCGCCCCTCCCCCACACACATCGGCGGCGTTCGTGCAATTGCACTCTGCTACCTTCACGGCAGATCCTATTTCCCATACTTTTCCCGCACCCCGCCTGTGCGAGGCCCCAGGTGGACAAGGCCTTTCGCCGCGAGTACGGCAGCAGGCCCGAGAGCTGGGACGACGCGCACAAGGTCTACCGCGACCGCTCCCACCTGCAAGGCAGCGCCTCCTCCTCCGGGCTCGGCGCCTCGCCCTCAGCCGCCTCGAGCGGCGGCGGAGGTGGTGGCGGCGGCGGCGGCGGACCACCCGACCGGTGCGGATGCTGGGGAACACGGGGAGCGGGTCGACTGGGTGCTGCCTGCGGAACATCGGCTGTACACCGATAGGTGCGGGCAGGACAGGGCAAGAGGTATGGATTGTTGCGGCGCAGGCGCTGGCGCTGACGTGTCGTGCGTCGTCCCTCGGCCCCGGCCCCGCAGGCGGCAGCGCGGTGGCGGCGTGGGGCTGCACCCCTCCGTCCCCCGCAAGAGCGCCATGGAGCTGCTGGGCAAGAGCCCCGAGGGCCTGGCGCTGGCGGCCGCGCTGGAGGCGCCCGGGCCGGGGGGGCCCGACGGCCTGCACGCCTCGCCCTCGAACTCCCCAAGTGAGCCCTGCCCCCACACCGCACCGCACCCCGGCGCGGCCCCGGCGCGACGACCGCTCCATGCAGCCGGCCACCCACGGAGTGGCCTCCTGCCCATCCCAGCCACCCAAGCCGCAACCCTGGCCCCGGCCCCGGCCTGAGCCTCAGCCCGCGAGCCCGGTTCCTCACCCTCCGCCCACGCTGGCACGAGCTCCGAGCCTCATACCCGCCTTCCCCGGCTCCAACCCCCGCCCCCGCCCCTTCCCCCTTGCCCTCTTCTGCGCCCAGGCCGCCAGCCCAGCATGGCCCGCATGGCCTCCCGCACCCGGCCCATGCCCGTGCCCGACACGCCCAGCGGCGCCGCCTCCGCCCAGGGGGCCGTGCGTCGCTCCATGACCCTGGCGGGAGCCGGCTTCCCCGGCTTCGGGGGCGGCGGCCCCGCGGCCTCTGACGTGCTGCTGACCACGCCCAGGTGAGGGGCCGCGTGGCGACCGGCGGCGCCCGCGTACAAAGAGGCACGCTGGCGCCGCCGCAGCTGTGCCGATACCCACAGGGCACATGGCTTCCCCAGCACTTTGGTGTTGCGCGGGGGGAGAAGTGCCCAACACCCAAGCGTGGAGCGGCGGGCGTGCGGCGGGTGCATGGGGATGAGTGCACGCGCGGTGTGGGCGCGGGTTACGGCACGATCGGGACGCCCGCGCCACAGCAGCGCATTGCCAAACACGTCGCGTGGGTGCGGTTGGGGTACCGGTAGGTTGACGCCGCATGCCTCCGGGCCGCATGCACCCGGTGTCCGTGCAGGGGCGTGCTGGCGGACCTGGCGCTGCTGTCGCGGCCGCCACCCCGGCCCGGCTCGCCGCTGCACGACTTCGCGTCGCGGCACCAGGCAGCCCGTCCGGCGTCGGTAGGTGGCGGCGCAGGGCCGTGGGCCGTGGGCCGTGGGCCGTGGGCCGTGGGCGGGGCCAGGTTGACGGGGCTGCAGGCGTACCGCACGGGAGGCAATGCGAGCGCCGCGGGCCTGCGCCCTGCTGCTTGCCACCCGAGGGGCTCACCTGGATAGCATCCAGGCACTGGCGTGGCCTGGTCCTATGCGTGTGCCTGCCTGCGTGGCCCCCGTCAACCCTGCCCGGCGCCCGCCGCCCCGGGTCTGCTGCAGCCGCTGGAGGTGGGCCCCCGCCGGCCGCAGTTCGGCGCCGTGGGCGGCCCCTCCCGCCGCAGTCGCTCGCTGCCGCGCTCCCTCACCCGCAACGGCCTGGGCGTGGGGCTGGCCTGGCCCGAGGAGGGCGCCGTCCGGCCGCCGTCGCCAACGGCAGCAGCCGGCGCCTCGGGCAGCGGCGAGGCGGGCGCCGCGGCGGAGGCGGGCGAGGCCGCCGGCGGCGAGGCGGCGGCGCCGCGGCGCGTAGGCAGCGGCGGCGTGCACCGGCCGCCGGGGCTGCGGCTGCAGGCGCTGGCGGAGAAGGCGGGGCGGCCGCTGGAGCCGCTGCTGCAGATGGTGGCGGACGGTGGGGCGGCGGCGGGCGGGTCAGAGGCTCCCTCGACAGGGGCAGAACGTCAGATACGACTCACAATAGGTGTCTCGCTCTGAGCGGCAGCGCCCGTGTCCGTACAGAACCGGCTGGGCTGCTAGGCGCGCTCGCTGACGCGCGTCCCCCACCGCCCTCTGGCCCACGCCCCGGCTGCCTGTCGCCCCTATTGCCGCTGCCGCCCGCAGGCATGCCCGCCGCTGCGCTGGCTGCCGACCTTGGCCTGCTGGGCCTCAAGCTGCCCACAAGCATCCTGGGCGGCATGGACCCATTCAAGGTGAGGCCAAGCAGGGGCGGGGAGAGGGAGGGCAGGATGCGGGGGGCAGCGTGTGCTGGGGCAGCAGACTACCGGTAGGCAGGCGCGGGCAAGTGTCCCTGCAGCTGCGGCAGCCTTGCCCCGGCGACCCCGAGCCGCCGGTCCTGTTGCCCTCATCCCCGCTCCCACCCGCCGCCCGCCTGCCATAAGCTCGCTCCAAGCATGGCCTCCCAGCAGTCCTTCAGCTGCTCGGCCCCTTGCCCTCATGGCCGCGCACGCAGGCGGCGGAGGCAGTGCGGCTGTTCAGCCCCGCGGCCACGGGCGCCGCCGAGGCCCTGGCGGGCGAGGGCGACGCGGGCGGCGGCGCAGCCAGCACCGGCAGCGCCGCCAGCGCCGAGAAGGGCGGCGGCGGCCCCGGCAGCGCCAGCGTATCAAGGCGGGCGTCCATGTCGGTGGGTGCCGCGGGCGGCAAGGCCATCGCAACGGCACTTCGCACTGCGCCTTGCTGCCGTCCGCATGCCGTCCGTGGGTGGCCTCGAGGCCCGGGCGCAGGCGTCCGGCTGCGTTGCCGCTGGCAGCTCCCATGGGGCCTCACTGTGGCGCAGCTTCTATGGCCGCCTGAAGGCCCGCCCCCGCCCCGTGTGTGTGCTGTCCCGCGACCACCGCGCCGCAGGGCCGCAGCACGGGCCCCGGCGGGCTGCCCAAGGAGCTCTCGCAGCCGGTGAGCGCCGCGAAGGAAATTTGGCAAGAGGATGTGCTGCCTTGCGCATAGCAAAGCAAAGAGCCGGCGAGGGGGCTTGTAGTACCTGACAGCACGCCATGCAGTGCCATGGACAAGGCATACATGGTGGGTCGGGAGATGCTGCTGGCCCCCCCTCACGCCCCGGCCACAGGAGCCTGAGGAGGACGACCCGCTGGACTCCAAGGAGCGGCCCGAGGGGCTGGATGACGCGGCCTGGATCCGGCTGTTGGAGTTCCGTCAGTGCAGGGTGGACCTTGAGCAGGTGGGAGGGGAGGGCAGGGGAGGGAAGGGCGTGCTTTGCGGTCTGCCAGTGTGGCAAGCCAAGCAACGCCCAGCCGCATGCCCGCATCCTCGCCCGCGCCCCGGCCGCAGGAGGCGGAGGAGGCGTGGCACCGCGCCTGCCTGCTGACCGCCCAGCTGGACTGGCTGGAGATGGAGGACGCGCACATGGAGGCGCAGGTGGGCAGGAGGGTGGGAGGGGAACGGCAGGGGGGCCACGGAGGCATGGCGGCGGGCGGTGCCGCGGGGAAGCAGCGACTGGGAGTGGGGTGCTTGGCTCGAGGGCTCTTGGGAGGGCCCCTCGGTGGCTACGCGCCCCTGCTGACGTGCGCTCGAGCCACGTGCACCCCACCTGGCGTCCATGGCCCCGCAGCTGGAGGAAGCGGGCGCGCGCGGCGCGGCCCTGCGCGACGGCGCCGCCCGCCTGGCCCTGGACGTGTGCCTCACGTACCGCCTGAGGAACGGCCAGGTGGGTGGGGACGGCGGCAGCAGCAGGTGGCGGGCGAGCAGCTAGTAGCAGGCGCGGCCGAGCTCCGGCCGGCTGGGGGGGAAGGCCGTCGGCCGAGCGCGGGTGCCGTGGGCAACCGCTAGCGATGTACCTCATGCCCTCCACCCTTATGCCCTCCACCCTTATGCCCTCCACCCTTATGCCCTCCACCCTTATGCCCTCCACCCTTATGCTCTCCACCCTTATGCCCTCCACCCTTATGCCCTCCACCCTTATGCCCTCCACCCTTATGCCCTCCACCCTTATGCTCTCCACCCTCATGCCCTCCACCCTTCCCTCCCCGCCGCATACGGCCTGCCAGGTTGAGCTGCCCGAGGTGTGGGGCGACGTGGTGGCTGCGGGCGACGTGGAGGCGGACGCAGTGCTGCTGCACCGCAACCGCATCGAGGGCCTCAACGAGGAGATCCTCACACGGGGCGAGGGCAAGGTGCGGCGGCGCCGCTGGCGGCCCAGGGGCTGGCAGCCGGCCGAGAGGGGCGGCAAGTACATGGGTTCGCTGCCGCCCCTCCCTTCGCCCGTGGGCTGCGGGGTCGCGTCAGGGCTGGGACCTGCAGCCTGGCCCGTGGGGCCCGGCAGCACGTTGGGCTGGCAGCGTGGCAGGGCAGGGCGCACATGCCTCACGCACGTGGGCGGCGCCTTGCTTGCCTCCCTCCCCTCGCCTGTCCGATGCACGCCATGCTCCCGCGCTGCCCTCCCGCACCCAAATCGTGCACCTGAAGATGCACCTGGGCGGCTAACAGAGGCCCTCGGCATGTACTGCCCTCTGACTTTCCGCTCCTCTGCGTGTCATACGATTGCCTCCCTCAGATCGAGAACCTGGAGACGCTGCGCGGCACCCGGCGCCGCATCCACCTGACCACCTGGGAGGCGGAGGCCGCGGAGCTGGCGGGCCGCCACGCGGCGCAGCGGCTGACGGAGCTGCAGCTGCTGCACGTGACCAAGGACCTGCAGGTGGGCGCCAGAGGGGCAAGACGGATGTGCCAGGGGTGAAGCGTGCGTCGACACACGCGCGATGGGCCCGAGGGAAGGGCAGAGAGGGGGAAGTAGGTGTGGGGTGGCGACGTCGGCCGCCGTGGCCGCCGTGCCCCTGGTCGTGCCCCGGCGGCTCGAGCAGCTGGGCTGCGCTGGCGCGGTCCTTAGCTGCGTCCGGGCTTGTGTCCTCCGTGTGCTGCTTGGTGGCTCCCTTTCCCAAACCCCGCTGCCCGCCTGCCCGCCTGCCCGCCTGCCCGCCTGCCCGCCTGCCCGCCTGCCGCCCCCAGGCTGCGCTGCGCGACCCGGCCATCGTGGACCGGCTGGCGGATGAGACCCGGCTGGCCATCCTTATGCAGGTGCGGCCAGGGGGCCCGGCGGGCGAGGGAAAGATTGGGGGTTCGTGCATGGCTATGTGTTTGTGGTGGGGTCGGAGGTGCTTGCCAGCCTCGTGCAGGCTCGCGCGTGTGCGCGCATGTACGTTTGCTTCTTCCGTGGATCACCCTGCGCCATCCGGGGATGTGGCGTGGCCTTGCAAGTCCTCTCCCGCACTACACGACGCCAGTCGCCGCCCCAGACCCTCATCCATGCCCCCCACTGCTCGCTTGCACCCACTGCCCCCTCCCCGCGGCCCCGCCCGCCCCCTGCCCAGTCCTCCGCCAACCTGCACAACCACCGCCTGGAGCTCCGCAAGCGCCAGGCGGGGGCCCTGGCCAACAGGCTGGGCCGCGGCAGCGAGGAGGCGGGCGAGCTGTCCATCGCCGAGGCGGCGGCGGAGAGCGCCTTTCAGCAGAGCTCGCGCATGCACGCCATGATGAGCAACACCAAGGTGGGCCCGGGAGGGCGGGGGACAGGACGTGTCACAAGCTGGTGCGAGGACAGGCACGAGCAAGCGCCAGCTGGAGCTACGCCCTGTGGGAAGAGGCTGGGCCGCGCCGGTCCGGCAATGCGTCCCGCAGTCCGCCAACCATGCCCCGCCCCGCCCCGCCTCGCCCGCAGGCCGCCGAGGAGTCGGCCCAGCGGCGGCACATGCGCGCCATCGTGACCAACGCCCAGCTGCGGTCCATCGCGCAGCAGCAGGGCGAGGAGCTGGAGCGGCTGGCGGGGCAGCTCAAGGCTGCGCACGGCCGCAACTTCCCCACGCTGGCCCCCATCGCCGCCTGGGCGCCGCCCGACTACAAGCAGCCGCCGCCCGCAGCCGGCGGCCCCGGTAGCAGCCGCGGGATCAGCCGCGGAAGCACCGGCGGCGGCCGGCTGATCGCGACGCCGCCGCCGGGCGCGGCCAGGCCGGTCGGCAGCGGGGCTGGGTTTGCGGGCTCGCGGCCGCCGTCGGCCATGCCTCTGCCCGGCGGACAGCGGCGGCCGGACAGCCAGCCGAGGTCCGGCAGCGCCGCCAGGATCAGAGCGGGGTCCAGCGGCGGCAGTGGACCGATGCTGCCGCGGCCGCCGGGCAGTGTGACGCACAGCGGCGGCGCGGGCGCTACGCTGACGCGGGCTTACGCTGGCAGCTCGGCGGGGCTGGGGTATGTGGCGGGGGTGGGAGGAGGCGTGGGCGCCGCGTGGGGTCCGGCTGGTCCGGGTGTGCGGCCGGGCACGGCGGCGGGCGGCTCGCGACCCGGCACATCGGCGTCGTCCACCCGGGGGACACGGCGGGGGTGAGGGGCACGAGGTGTGTGAGGTGGTGAACAGCGGGCACGGGTGCGGTCATGGGATTGTGGGCGCGCCGGCGGAAGCACGGCTTGCGCAGCAAGCGCAAGGTGGGACGGTGGGGCGCGGGGTGGAGAGCGGAACGTGATAGCTTGGTTGTGCTTGGTTTGTGCATTTGTGCGTTGCAACCTTGACGCGGCCGCGCTGCCTGACCGCTTTGCTCAGCGTGGCACACTACATGACGCGCACTACATAGCTCACGCAGCACAGTGGCATCTGCGGGGGGCGACGCGGGCTTGGGCCAGGAGCCGCAACGCTGCGGCGAGCGGGGCTGGCATACTGCGCACCTCTACGGCCGGCAACCCGCGGTGTTGTACACATCTCTGACACGCTGCAATTCCAGGGCGCGCCGTCATGACACCGATTGCTCTGGCCTCCGGCAGCTAGCGACACAAGGCCGCGTGGAGTGCGGTGTCGCTTGGGCCTCCGGCTCGCCACCACACCTGCGCCCCCAGCTACCACAGCGGCTAGTTAAAACGGAAGAACGATGTCGATAACCTGTAACCTGGACCTGCAATTCTGCGAAAACGACAATTCACCCATAGCCCGCGACGGGGGGCCAAGCAGGCAAACAGCACGCAGGGTAGCGCGTAGCCACGCAGCGGCACGCGGCAGCCGACCAACTCACCTGGCGGCGCGCGCGTTACGCCAGAGACCGAGTAACTGCCACTGGCGCCTAGCGGCCCGGCCCGACCCCATCAGCTAGTAGTGCCCCGCAGACCGGCAGGTGGGGTCAGGCCAGCGCCAGGCAGGGGCGCGGGGCAGCGGGCGCGTGCAGTTGCGTCTTGGTGGCAGCGCTGCCGCCCAACGCCCGAGCGCTGCAGGCAGGGTTGGCACTCGCACCGCCGCGTCTGCATATCTGGGGCGTCTGGCCCCTCTGGCGTCCCCGCCGCGTCTCCCCGCGTTTCCCCTGGTCCCCGCCGTTTTTGGAGGGTCAGGACGGGTGAACGACCCATGGTTCGCGCACTGACACACATCTTCTCAGACCTTTGCTGCCTCAAATCCCACGCATGTAGCCTTGGAAGAAGCCGGTGAGCCATCACCAGGATCTTCCAACCGGCCGTGTAGGTCACGGCGCAAGGACTCAACGGCTTCATCCCTTGTCACCAATTCTCGGCACCCACATCTCGGCAACTATCGCCGACATCGTATTACGGTGCTCGCCCACTTGGGCCCTGCAGACGTTCTTTTACCAGCCGAAGACAGCCTGACTCGGCGATAGGTGACGAGCTGCGGATCTAAAACGGCAGCAATGCTGCAGAGACAGTAAGCTGCTGGATTGTGCTTCTCGGCGGAGTTCGCAAAGTGGCGGCCGGGTCCGAGCGATGCTTCCGCGATGTCCACGCAGGGCTACCACCCGCACGGGTGGCAGCTGTCGCACGACCGTCGACAAGGCGAGCGCTCAGATTGCTGCTTTGCGTGCCTCGCCGTTGTGTTTTGCTCACGATACTTGCTCCCATGCAGGCCTTGAGCCACGTCGTCGTTCGGCCGCAGCTGCTGGCACCGACTGGCCCCAGCGTCACCGGCAATGTCCGCAGCGTCCGTGTTTTCTCCTACGACGAGGTATGTTGCCCGCTGGCCCTTCCGCGTCGCGACCACGCAAATCGGGCGACACGACCGCCCCCCGCCTCCTTTTCTTCCTCCCTCCCTCGCCCCAAACCTCGCGCAGGACAACTACGGCGGTGGCCGGGCCAACCGCTCATCTCGTGGTGGCCGCGGCGGAGGAAACGACCGGCGTCAGAGCGGCCGCGGCCGCAAGTCTTTCGAGTAAGGGCCCGCCGCCACCACGTCGCCGTCCACCTACGCGCATGCCCCTTGGCTATCCGCCGGCGCCCTCTTGCCACGTCGCCTGATGCCCTCCTCTACCGCCCACCTTCCCACAGCGATGATGACGTGGATTGGTCCGACGTTGCCGCGGCAACGGAGGAGGTACGCCCCCGCGGAGGCGTCCAGGCAGCGGCCGGCGATGCCGCCAGGCCCCGCTGCCCCGCCGTGCACTTAACACGATACCATCTTGGACGGAACCCTCCTCCCTCGCAACGGCACGCCTCTGGCAAGGCATCTAGATCTGTCGCGCCTGCACAGCGGCTCCGCCCAGCCAACGCGAGGTCTGCGCACTCTGCCTTAGCCACGTCGTCGCACCCTTCTGTGTCGAGACGCGCCGTGCGGTGCTGTGCTGTGCTGAGCCGTACTGTGTGGCTGGCGGCCTCAGATTGCCATCCCCGGCATGTCGTCAGAGTCAGCCGATCGCGAGCAGGCCCGGCCCAGCTACGGCGGAGGCGGCCGCGGCGGCCGGGGCGCCGGCCGGGGCTTCCCGGAGGGCGGCCGCGGCGGCGGCCAGTTCACGGAGGGCGGCCGCGGCGGCGGCCGGGGGTACACGTCGGAAGGTGGTCGAGGCGGCGGCCGGGGTGGTGGCCGCGGCGCCTATGGCCGCTCGGGCCCACGGACCGACGGCGCTGGCGCGCAGGTTGACGGCGGGCGCGGCGGCGACGGCGGGCGCGGCGCATGGCGCGGTGAGCGGCAAGGGGCCGGTGCGGTCGCCGTGGCGCGGCCTGCGGCTTGGTAGGGGTGGGCAGTCCAGTGCCCGGGGCTGTGGTATTATGCCCGCCTGCGGCAAGCTGCTGCAGCGGACGTAGGTTGTCGATGTGGCAGCCGCGAGCGCTGCGCCGCTGCCGCCGCCGCTCTGGGACCCCCGCGGGCGCCGGCTGCCCTGGGCCCCGCTGCTCGAGGGCAGCGCCCACGGGCCCCGCTGCTCGAGGGCAGCGCCCACGGGCCCCGCTGCTCGGGGGCAGGCCCCCGCAAGTGCAGCGCCGTCGCTTGCGCCATGTGGCCCTGGCCCTCCCGGCCTCCAGGCGTGGAGCCCTGGTCCCGACCGCCCCCTGTCGCTGCCGCTGCCGCTGCCGCCGGCCGCCCTTGTGCGCGCAGTCCCCTGCGAGGCGCTCAGCCCCTGTGCCGCCGATAGGTTGTGACCCCGCGCGGCTCCTGGCCTGAGTCGTCTGCGACTGCCTCTGCCCAGGCCCCCGGGAGGCGCTCAACCCCGAGGCCGTGGCCGCGCGGAACGCCAACAACGACGCGGTGCGGGCAGCCAGGAGCTGGCGCGAGGTGGCTCAGCTGCTGGAGAGCCGCGGCGGCACGCTGGACACGGAAAACATCAGCTTCATGCTCATGAAGGTGTGGGGAAAAGGAAGGGGAGGGGGAGGGAGATATGGGCAATCGTGCCGGTGTGAGCGGCACGCTGGACACGGAAAACATCAGCTCCATGCGCATGAGGTGCGTGGAGGTGAGGAGGGGAGTGGGAGGGGAAACGTCCTTATGGGATCCCTGCGTGTGCACGCACTCAGGCTGCTGCTTCAGCACAGCATGCAAGGCGGGCACCGAGGAGGCTAAGGGGGCTGCAGGGGCGAAGGAGGGCAGGGCGGCAGGGAGGGTGGAACAAGCGAAAGCACGGGCCGTTCACAGAGGCTAGCTTAGATGCCCTCACCAGGGCTGTTCCGGGGGGAGGTGTGATATTGGCAAAGGGGAGGGAGGGCACAGGCCTGCCATCAGACGATACATCGCTGGGATTGTGCAGCTGACGCGTCGGACCGGCCGCCACAGCGCAAGGGCCAGGGAGGGGTCGGCAAGGGCAGGAGCGCGGCTGCGGGGGGCGCGACTGCAGAGCGGGGACAGGGGCACACGAGGCTACGAGGCTTGTCAGGGGCACAAGGGAATTGCAGGGCCGCTGGGAGGCGGTGGAGGGCAGCGCAGGCAGCGCGGAGCTCTGCAGTGTGGGCACTGTACCGCCTACCGCCCTTGCGCCACGCCGTGGGCTGCGGCGCTGACCAGGGCCGCACGGCGACTGGTAGCTCACGGCTCCCGCTCCCACGTGCCGGTATGGGGCCCCCCTGCCTGGCCGCACAACCCCACGAGCCTCTCCCTGCCTTCCCCCCCTCGCCCCCCAATGCCGCCGCTCAGGTGGCCAAGGAGGGCCGCCCCGCCTCCCCGGCCGACGTGCCCGCCTTCGAGGCGCTCGTGGCGGCGCTGTACGGCTGGGTGATTGCGCTGGTGCCGGCGCTGCGGCCGCGGCAGCTGGCCACCTGCCTCTACTCGGTGGGCAAGCTGGAGCTGTTCAATGCGGAGCTGGTGGACGCGCTGGCGGGGCGCACGCTGCAGGTGGGGTGGGGCGACGGGGGTGAAGGGGAGGGGATGAGGTTGGGGGCTGGGATTGGGGGTTGGGGCGCACGCTGCAGGCGGGTCGGGGAGTCGGGGCGATGGGTGGGAGGTTGTTTGGTACGGTTGGCGGTCGACTCCCGCATCTGGCGGGCGGTTAGCTCCTGCATCGGGCAATGGATGGGGTTCGAGAGCCGGGTTGCGTGTGTGTGTGTGTGTGCTGGAGTGGGTGTTGTACTGGTGCTGAGGTGGTGGGGCCGGTGGATGAAAGGGGCCAGGGATGTGGGCTCCGGCGGTGTGCACCCATGGGGCTGGGCGCGGGGCGGATGGCGCGGTCAGGGGGCGTGCTCGTCTCGCTCCTCGCAACTCAGAATACAGCCCTCCTCACTCCCGCCCTCTTGCCCTACTGTCCTGCTCCCCTCCCCTCCCCTCCCTTCTCCCCTCGCCTCTCCCCCCTTGCCCTCCCTTCCCCCCAGCTCATGGGCAACCTGAGCGGCTACGAGTTCTCTAACACGGTGTGGGCCTTCTCCCGCATGAACTATAGCCCCGGCCAGGAGTGGCTCGACAGCTTCACAAACTGGTGCGGGGGGGGCAGGGGGCCGGGGCGGGGGCGGAGGGCTGTACGGGCGAGCCAGCGGGGCCGGTCTCGGGCCGGAGCTTGCGGCGCCCGGGCGTCTGGTGGCCGGTCGGCAGAGAGGCCGGTCGGCAGAGAGGCACAGGGCACATGGCGGCCGCCCACGGGGGGCACACGGCTGCGCCTCTTGCGCCCCCTCACCGGCCGCTGCTAACCTTCATTCTCCGCGCCCCCAGGTCGGAGCGGCGGCTGGCCAGCTTCAAGCCGGTGGAGCTGTCCAACACCATCAACTCGCTGGCCAAGCTGGGCCACGTGCCGCCCGCCTCGTGGCTGGACGCCTTCACGGCCGCCGTGGCGGCACAGGTGGGCGGCTGGGTGGGGGCCCGCCGGCACCCGGCGTGGGGGGCGCCTGATCGTGTGCTCCCGCCCTCAAGCCCGTGCGCTCCCGCCCTCAAGCCCGTGCGCACCCGCCCGCAAGCTCTTGGGGCCGCCCTCAGCCCCTTCCCGTTCGCTCCCGTCACTGCCCTCGCAACCGTTACCCACTTTATGCTCCCCTCCCGTCCCGTCCCTCCCCCAGGCGGCCGAGTTCAACAACCTGGAGGCCGCCAACATGCTCTTCTCGCTGGCCTCGCTCGGCTACAACGGCGGCGCCGAGCCCGGCTCCTGGCTGGTGCCGCTGCTGTCGGGCGGCAGCACCAGCCAGGCAGAGGCGCTGGGCGTGGCGCAGCCGCAGCAGCCGGCGGCGGCCTCGGCCTCAGGCGGCGGCGGCGGCGGCGGCGGCTACCGCAACGGCGGCAACACGCCGGTGGCGGTGGAGGGCATGAGGGTGGTGGACCTCACCCGCACCGCCTGGGCGCTGACGCAGTTTGACTGGAAGCCGCCGGAGGCGTGGCTGGCGGCCGCCACGCGCACCTTCATCCGCCAGCTGCGGTGCGTGCGCCGGCGGGGCGTGTGTTCCAGTGTCAGATACAACACAACCCCGTGCACACCGTGTGTGCTGCGGCCAGGGTGCCGCTGCCGCGCGGCTGCGCCGAAGGCCCTTGCCCTCGCCTCCCCACCTCACCCACCCGCGCCTCCCCGCCTTCCCGCCTGCCCGCCTGCCCGCCTCCCCGCCTCCCGCCTGCTGCCCTCCCGACCCCCCAGCTACTGCGCGCCCAGCGACCTGGCCACCATGTCGTACTCGCTGGCCTACCTGCGCGCCTCGCCCGCGCCCGACCAGCTGCGCATGCTGGCCACCAGCCTGCCCCGCGCCTGGGAGCGGCTCAGCGGCGACGAGCTGGCCAACGTGGCCATGAGCCTGGCGCTGTGGAGCTACCGGCCGGAGAACGACAGGTGCGGGGAGGGAGGGGAGGAAAGGGAGGGGAGGGAGGGGGGAGAAGGGGGGAAAAGTGGAGGTGCAGCGGGGAGGGAAAGCGAGGGAGGGGAAGGGGGGAGGGGCGCATTGTGATGCGCGCACGCGTTCAAGCGCGCCAGAGGTCCGTGTGTGGGGGGGAGGGGGGGAAGGGCTAGCTGCTATAGGGCACACCGGCCCAAGCGACGAGCGGGGGGCAAATACTGGCAAGAGCATGTGTGACGAGCGGGGGCCCAGAGCACGGGGCCGGTTGGCCGCCTCACAGCGCCGGCGCCTCGCCCCTGCGCTGGGTGTGGCGCTGGCGGCCAGACCTGCACCGCGACTGCGTGGCGTGCCGCCACCCACACGCACTTTCTCCAACCCGGCCCGCTCCCCTGCCTCCCCACTCCCTCACCCCTCGTGTCCCTCTCCCCCGGTGTCCCTCCCCCCGCCCCCCACACGCGCAGGTGGCTGGACGAGCTGGTGATGGTGGTGCAGGCCAAGCTGCCCACCTGCTCGCCCGACGGCCTGAGCAAGGTGGTGTCGGCGCTGCCGCTGCTGGGCCAGGGCTACCGGCTGGGCCAGGTGGTGACCAAGGCGCAGGTGCGGCGCGTGCGGGTGGTGAGGGGGAGCGCGAAGGGAGGCTGGCGGCGGGGGTGGGGTGGGGTGGGGTGGGGTGGGGTGGGGTGGGGTG
>BDDC01002304.1:0-14269 GCA_001662425.1 Chlamydomonas sphaeroides | reverse complement strand
GGGGGAGGGGGGAGGGGGGAGGGGGAAGGGGGAGGGGGCCGTGGCACGGGGCGACTTTGTCGCAGCTCAGTGGCGCAAGGGTGCAGGAGCCGGACCGGGACCAGGGCCATCCTGACCGGGCGATCCCCGGCCCCCGCTCCTTGCTTCTTCTGCCCTCCCCGTCCTCCCTCCTCAGGGCCGGTGGCCGGACGACAGCGCGCTGATGCTGCTGCCGCACGTGGGGCCGGCCGAGGTGGAGGCGCTGGAGGAGGCGGGGCTGGGGGCGCTGCCGCAGGTGACAGGGCGGGAGGGGGCCTGAGCGGGGGAGGAGAGGGGGCAGGGGCGGGGTCAGAGGAGAGGGGGAAGCAGCGAGGGATTGGATGGGGGCAGGGCACGAAGGGGCGGGGCCAGGGGCTGGAAGCGCTGCTTTGGGTACGCTGCCGGGGACATTAGCCTGGCGAAGGGCGCGTGGGGCGTGCGAGGCAGGGACATGCGTGTCGTTGATGGGCCGCGGTTGGCCCAAGCGACACCATGAGCCGACGAGCGCTTCACGGAGCGGAGACTTCCTACCACATTGTACGTGCCACTGCCATGCCCTCCCGCCTACCCTCCGCGAACGCCCCCCACTTCCTCCGCCCCACTCGCGGGCTGCGAGGCGGAGCACTCGTGTCATGCCCTGGGCCCTCCGTCACCACTCCGCTCCCCTCCCTCCCGTGTGGTCCCGAGCTTCTGGCTCTGTACCGGCTGACCAGCCCGCTACTCCTTGGCTCCCTGCCCTGCCCTGGCGCAGCTGGTGGAGGCGCTCGCCGGCACCGACGGCGGCGGCGCCTCCTCCGTCGCCGCGGCCGAGGCCGCCCTGTCGCGCGTGCTGGGCGCTGCCCGCGCCAAGGAGGTGGCGGCGGTGGCGGCGCGGCTGCCCATCGTGGCCGTGGCAGCGGCCAGGAGGCCGCGGCTGGTGCGGCGGCGCGGCGAGGGCGCGGAGGAGGAGGCGGCCGAGGCGGCCGGCGGCGGTGGTGTGGGCGCGGGAGGCGGTGGCGAGGAGGAGGAGGAGTGGGAGGTGGAGCTGGAGGTGTGCCGGGTGCGGGGCGGCGACAAGCGCGGCGGCGGGCGGCCGCGCGTGTACGCGCCGCGCTTCCCCAAGGTGCGGTGGTGGCCGTGGGTGGGGTTTGCAGTTGGGGGCTTGGGGTTGGGGGCTTGGGGTTTGACAGGGCATCTAGTCACGGGAGGCACGGGGTCCGTCACAGTAGGGCTCACGGGAGGGTTTGCTGCCAGGAGAGTGCGGCGACAGTCACTTGCCGAGTGGCGGCGCGCTCGCGGGCCCGCACGGCCAAGCTCACGCCGCTCCCCCTCACTCTCCCCCTCCGCCCCACCAGGTCAAGGAGGAGGGCTGGTACGTGGTGGTGGGCGACGCTTCCACCCGCGAGCTGCTCGCCCTCAAGCGCCTGGGCCTCGAGGGCCGCGCCGCCGTGCGCCTGAGGCTGCCCACCCACAACGGAGCTGGACAGCAGCTGCGCCGCGCCGCCGTGTTCCTCATGCCAGACTCGTACCTCGGCCTCGACCAGCAGTACGACATCGTACTGCCGTGCGAGGACGACGGCGCGGCGGCGGCGGCGGGCGGCCGCGGCGGCGTCGAGGGCGTGCTGGTGCCGCCGGCAGAGGCGGTGGAGAGCGGCGGCGGCGTGGGTGCACCCGGCGGCGGCGCGGCGGCGCGCAGCCGGCGTGGCGGAGCTGGCGCGGGCGGCGCGGCCGGTGGTGCTGGGGGCCGCCGCGGCGGCGGCGGCGGCGGCGGCAAGGTGTCTTGGGGCGCCTCTGCCGAGATGGCGAGCACGGTCGGCCACGGCGGCGATGACGCCGACGGCGGCGAAGAGTACGAAGACGAGGGCGACGACGCCGCGGGCGGCTTTGGAGGCGGCGGCGCCTCCGCCGCAGCGGCGGCGGTGGACGCGGCTTCTGCCGCGGCGGCGGCGCTGCCGCAGCGCTCTGCGCGGCGGCCAGGGGGTGGCGGCTCGGGCGCCGCCGCAGCCGCCGCGCCTTCCGCCTCGGGCCGCGGCGGCGGTGGCGGCGGCGGTGGCGGCGGTGGTGGCGGTGGTGGCGGCGGCGGCGTTGGCTTTGAGGTGGTTGGCCGGGAGCTGGTGGTGGACTCGGATGACGACGGCGGTGGAGGCGGCGGCAGCGGTCAGGCGCTGCCGCAGCGGCGCGCAGGGGGCCGGCGGCGAGGCGGCGGCGGCGGTGCAGGCGGAGGCCTGTACGAGGATGAGCCGGGCTGCGGCTAGCGGGGCTGTCGCGGTCGGGCCGCGCGGATCTTGGGATTGTGTTGGCGCGCGGGCGGCAGCGGGTAGGCGCTGGCGTAGCTGCGTCCGCTGTGTGAGGAATGGAGCGGCGAGGCCGTATGGCAGCTAGCGTGCGGCTGCTGCTCCTCAAGGAGGGAGCGAAGCCCAGCCGGACCCGGGCTGTGCGTGTGCGCGCGTGCAGGGGTTGCTCCGCGGCCGCTTGCGTGGGGCTGGTTGCGCGACCTGGTGACCGGCTGCCCAGGCAGGGCTGCCCGCAGCTGAGGTAGCTTGGGGGCGCCCTGCTTGGGCCCACAGCGCAGTGTGCTGCCACCGTCGAAGTGTGCAGGCGCTGATGGAGCGGCCGCCAGAAGGCGCCTCCACAGCGTCCCTCCACAGCGAGCGCCATGTAAGGCTGTAACACGGCGTCGCGTCGACACGACGCGCGCCTTGCACGGAGCAGGCCTGCTTGCCTCGCAGGCATCACGGTAAGCAAGCCACAGCCCACAGGCGAAGCGCGCCGACGCACGCTGCCGGGTGCCAACAGACTGCTGCTGCGCAGGCCGCCCGCCGAAGGGGTGTCGGTCGGTCGTCGGTGCCAAAATGCAGCTCCCTCCAGAAGGCCAGCAGGCACCTGGCTCCCGCCACTGCGCCCGTGCGGCAGCGGACGTACGCCTGAGGCCTGACTCGTGCCGCCGCCAGCACCAGACAGGCAACAGCGCATGCCATCCAAGAACTTCCGACTTGCGCGCCCTGCACTTCGCTGCCAGCAGCAGGCCTGTCTCCTGGCTGCCGGACCCCTGCACCTCCTCCGCGACTCTGTTCAGCCCCGTGTGCGTGGTGCCAGCCGACCAAGCAGCAGGGCAAAGGCAGATACATGCTTGCCGTACTTCTGCACGCACACGCACAGTGGCATACTTACAACCAAGGGCGTCGGCTCCGCGCCTCTCCTTGGCTGTGTCCAGATATGATTTCTTGGTAGCTTTGGTTGCGTCAGGAGCGTCGCCCTGCGGGCCGAGCCTGAGGCCCCAGCCGGTACACCGTGTGGCCCGGTATCTGAGGGATGTGTGGAAAAGGCGGACCGTAGCGCTGAGGAGCCGAGGGCCTTAGTGCACTGAGATGACCTGATCTGCCGATGGCCCCCCTGGCTGTGAAACGGCGACCTCCGCTTTGCGGTGTAACAGTAACAGGTACACCAACCCTCCGTGCTGCTCCATGTCACACTCCTTAAAGGTTTGGTCACTGGTCTGATGCCCAGATCCTGCGGGGTCATACCTTGGCCGCACCTGCGAGCGTGGCCACGGGCATGGCGCTGGCTGGCCGGACGGGTCCGTGCGAACGAAGGGTCCCTGGACGGTCCCGAGTCGTGCCGTATGTTGGTTCAAAGCTATCAGTGTGGTTCATAAAATGCAGGAATTGTGCAGAAAGCATGCTGCAAAACCGCGTCGAAAATTCGGTTGCGAAGGGCGAAACGAAGCCGGACCCCAAGGCCGAAGCTGCCGGTACGACAGCTCTTCTCTGCACTTGTGCTGCAAAAGGGACATCCCCCACTGTTTTGCAAATGATCTAGCCAGCGACTGTTCATACCCTAGCTCGTAGTCGCGCAACTCGACACTGCCTGCTGTCTATTTCTCCTCCAACTCAACAGCACCGCTGGTCACAATCAACATTTAAGGAGCCTACTGAGTCACACTCACCGCGGCGCACTGGATGCATTGCTAGTTGCTCGTCATGCCATACAAGGGCAGGTTGATTGCGCAGCCGCTTGTGCTCAGCTTGCTGCTTGGCATAACAAGCGCGCAAGTAAGAAGGTGGGATCATTGAACTCGCGAGCCCTCGTAGATTGTCCTGGTGCTGACCACCGGCAACCACGCATGCCGCGCGCGCGCAGCTCTCCTCCGTCGTCCCCCGCGCCCAGAACTGCAACTCCTTCGTCGTCCCCAAGCTATACGCCGGCCCCGGTCCTGTCGTCGCCCCCAAATGATACAAGCAGGTGCTTACACGACGCATGTATGTGTGATTGCCTGCGGGCTCCTGCTCCCATAACGAATGCACTAGCTCGGCCCCGCCGGACCCCTCCCCCGCAGGATCCCCGGGGATGGCAGGAGCCCTCGGCCCCCGCCGCCGCCGCCTCCCCGTGAACTCGACTACAACAGCGACTTCAACAAGGACTACAACGTAGCAGACATCTTCAGCAGGTTTGGCGACGCACTGCCGCAGCGCAGCGCCTCGTCGGCCGACCGACTGGCGAGGCGGTTCGCGGACGCGGGCGCGGCGCCGGGGGCGGCGCGCTTCTGCGCCGCCCTCACCGAGACCCTCGGCACCCTGCGCCGACACGCGCTGCCCGCGCTCAAGCAGCGGCTTAACGCCTCGGTCGGTGGCAGCCCCCGCTCGGAGCGCAGCTTCGCGCTGCCGCCTGCTGCCGTGGCGCCCTGCCGCACGCTCCAGGTGGGGCGGGTAGCCAAGGCAGGCAGCGCCTGGAGCCCGCCCGATGCCGGCGCAGCAGCCCGCCCTGATGTCGCTTCGGCCGCCTTAGGCCCGCCCTTCCCCACCGTTGCCCTTGCCTGCGGCCTCCTACGCGCGCCACCAAGCCCGCCACGTACGGCTCCCACCGCCGCGGCCCACCCGCCGCCGCCGCGTACCTACCTGCCTGCCACGCACTGCTCCGCTTTCCTGCAGGGCCTGCTCCGCTGGTTCAGCAGCGCGGCGGCCGACGGCGGCCAGTCTCAGGGCTGCTTCACCGCCAGCCTGGATCGGTGGAGCCGGCTGCAGCTCGCGCCGCTCGTGGACACAGGGCTCGTGGCGCTTGCCATTGACGGAGCGGCCTGGATGACACGGCTGAGCGCCGACTTTTGCAACGGCGACATTCCGGGTACGGCACAAGTAGTGACTCCATACGGCGAATAGTAATATATATGTACAGTGATTTTGGCAAACAACGCGTCTGCCAACGAGGGCTGGCTGGCCGCCCGACGTACGCTGCCGCATGTGAGCGCTGCGCGCCCTCGCGCCTCTGCTGCGCCGCCAGGTGACTGGGGCCAGCCGTACGGGGCCGAGTCGTTGGTGGTGGCCTTTGCGGCAGCGCAGCTGCTGCCGCCCACCGTTGTCGACGATGCTGACTCCGACTATGAGGCCAACCCGCTCAGCAGCGAGCTGGCCGGCGACGGCCGTGCGTACTATGGGCACCGCCGGCGGTCGGCCCTTGCGCAAGCCAAGCCCACGCGCCCGGCGACAGCAGGCCGTGCCGGGCAGCAGCGGGCGGGCGCTGGGCTGCACAGCGCGCTGGCGGGGGCAGCCGGGGCCGCTGGGGCCGGCCGTGACGGCGGCGCCCGCGGTGCCGGCGCGGCGCTCGCTTCGGGTGGCGCTCGCCGCGCCCTGCAGCAGTCAGGTAGCTGGGGTGGCTGGGTCGGTGCTGCTGGATGTTGCAGCCTATCTACCTGGCTGGCCGCCAAGCGAACGTGTCGGCCAAACAAACACGAGGGTCCCTTCGTTGTTCCATCCGTCCTTCCCCCGCCCCGCCCCCAACGCCGCCGACGGACGGCACGTAGGCGCGCGGCTGCAAATGGATAGGGTGGAGCTGGCCGACAGCTCACGCGACTCCAGCGGCGTTGTGATCCGAGGGCGTCCGGAGCTGTACAATGGATCGTCTCGCCTGGGCGTCATATGCGGTAAGCGAGCGCTGCTGCCTACTTGTTGGGTCATGGACGTGGGCCCTACCTGTTGCACGCGTTGCAACAAGTCTCTGTTCTCGGTTTCATTCTATGTGTCCCTCTACGTAGTTGTAGGGGCATCGACAGCGCGTGGCCGCATACATAGCGTGTCCCGCTCGCTCACCCCTCTCGCCTGCTGCGTGTGCCAAATGAACCTGCAGATGACATCTTTGATAATGTAGATGCGGGCGTGCTGTGCCGGCAACTTGGGTACGCCGCAGGCCTCGCGTACGGCAACGCGGCCTTTGGCGCTGGCTCTCCTATTGTGCTGGACAACCTGCGATGCAACGGCAGCGAGGCCAGCGTCGCCGATTGCCCCGCCAGCCTGCAACACGATTGTACGCCGTGGGTGCGTACGTTTCAGGGTTTTAGTTCCAATTCATCATTCATTCGCTCGATTTCTGTACGTCGGTTGCCGTACGTGGCAACCTCGCGCCCCGGCGATCCCACGGCAACGGGGAGGCGGGCACTGGGCTAGCTTGCCGACAGCAAGATTTGGAACACCGACCGTTCAGCCAGCCGTCATGCTTAGTACTGATGTGTTGCCAACCTGCCTGCCAACGCTTTCCACAGGAAGCAGCCGGCGTTGTGTGCCTCCCGCACCTCGAACCCAACGCCTATTGCAGCGCCGTGGCAACAACCCTCAGCCGCCTGCCTGCCGCCGTGCCGGTGCGGGCCCCCGATGAGCCCCCGGACCCGGACGTCTGTGGACGCCTGATGCTGGACGCCGCCGACGCGGTCGCCGTGACCGACTATGCCTTTCCGGGCCGGTCGCTGTCCATCAAGGAAGTGCTGCGGCTTCCGTGCTTCAACGCAACGGCAGCGCCTGTGCTGATGACCTGGCTGGCCGCATGGCACGCCGCGGTGGCCAAGGCCGGCTGCCACATCGTGCCGCACTTCTGGATGATTGTCATTCAAGTGCAGCAGGCGTACCCGCCGCCGCCGTCGCCATCAATCAGCGCGCCGCGCCCGCCGCCGCGCCTGCCGCCGCGGCCCTCGCCGCCGCTTCCTCCGGCGCCGCCCGGTGCCGGCAACGCCAGCTCCTGCCCCGCCGCGATCGCTGTGTGGCCTACCGCCGCGGACCGTGCCGACGCCGCCGCCGTCGTCACATCGGACTCAATGCACGACCTAGCCTCGCTGCGCCCGCCATCCGCCCACCTGCGCCTGGACAGCCTCCTGCGCTCCGGCTCCGCCGCCGGCTCCCGCTCCCCCCTCGACACGTCCTGCATCCCCGTCGCCCGCGCCGTGCCGCCGCCGCCGCCGCCCCCAGCCTCGACCAGCGGCACCGGCCCTGGCATTGGCGCTGCTCAACCTCAGCAGGACCGCGGCGCGGCGGCCCAGGCAGCGTGGGCGGCTGCCGCCGAGTCATTCAAGAGCCTGTGGAGTCCACACGACCTGCGCAATGCGACCGCCCTGGCGCGCGCCCTCCTGGGCTACGGCCCATCCTGGCTGCCCAAACGCATGTTCGACCGGCGGCACCTGATGCGCGTGCTGGCGGGCTGGTCGCGGCCGGGCGGCATCGACCTCGTCGGCACGGGCATCCTGGCCCTTGCGCGCCGGGAGGTTGACCGCGTGCCCTCGCCCCCGTACTCACAGCCGCCGCCGCGCGCTCCAAGGCCTCCACGCCCACCGCCCTTCAGTTGGGACAGCGCAGCGGCAAGTGGGAACAACACGGCTCCGCTGACGCCGCCGCTGCCGCCACGCTCGCCGCTACGAGGAAGCTTTGATGATGACGGCCGCCCGCCGCCGCCCAGGGCCCGCGCCGCCGCCTCACTGCTCGACCAGGTTATGCCCCTCCAGCCGGTCTGTGTGTCGTACGATGCTACGTGGCTACGATCATCCGGTGGAGCACGCAGCCTCATGGACTTCCTGTCTTCGGGCGATGCCTCCGCTGATGGCTCAGCTGGCGCATGGTCGACCAGAGAGGCGCTCACAGAGACAGAGCTCGCCTACTGCGGAGGGCGGCTAAAGGTGCGCTGCTAGTGCCGACAATAGTTATCATGTTCTTTGCTAAGGCATTGCGTGTACGGCAGCCGCGTGGGCAAGCGCAGCCGTGTGCGTTCTGGCAGCTGCAGCGGTGGACATATGTGGGCCACCTTGTTGGCTGGCAGATGCGTGCCTTGTGGGCGGCGGGCACGGCACGCACTGATGAAGGCATGCACCTGCTGCCCTTCCCATTCTTGGCCCCCTTGGCCTCGCTCGCCGTAGGCCCGTTACGCGATTGCGGGTGCGTCGCTCGCCGCGGCAAGCCTATCCGGCGACGCCAACAGCACGCTGCTGCAGCTGCTGCGACCTGCGGACAGCAACTCCGGCCCCAGCAGGCCCGCCCTGCCAGCTGCGAACCTGGCATATCTCGACTTGTCGGGCAACGCCTTGTCGGGCCCCATCCCGGCACTGCCTGTGCCCGTGCTACACGTCAATCTGTCGAACAACGCCCTCAGCGGCCCCCTGGCGGCCCGGCTGCTTTCCCTGGACGGTTCGGCCTTTGGCTCCACGCTCGTGCTCGACCTTTCAAACAATGCGCTCACTGGACCGCCGCCCTCGTACGCGGATGCCAAGGCCGTCCCTGGCAGCGCCTGGAACGTCATCCTGTCAACGGCCGTGCGTGTGGACCTGTCAGGTACGTTGTCGAGGTCAAGACCGGCAGCAAGTATGTTGTGAACATTAAGCTCACTTTCACAATCGTTATCACCATGTCGGCGGCTAAAGCGACTGCAGCGTCTCCCGTCTGGTTCGCCTCCCTTACTCTATCTCCTCCCTCACAGGCAACAACCTGCAAGGGGCCCTGCCAGAGGATTGGCACCAGCTGATCACGGAGGTGGACTTGGTCCTGGCTCGCAATACGCAGCTCAGCGGCGGCGTGCCGGCTTCGTGGGTCGCGGCGGCCCGCAATGCCACCGTCGAGCGCAAGGGCCCCTTCATGATCGACCTCACGGGGTGCAGCGGCCTGCGAGGGGCGTACAGCAACCGCGAGCAGTACGACGTGCTCCGGACCCGCGGCACGGGCCTTGTCCTAGACTGGAACGCGCTGCCGAAGATGCAGCGCCGGGAGTGGTCCTTCGTCATCAACCGCATAGCGGCGGGGCACATGGACTTCGAGCAGGTGGGCTGGCTGTGTAGCATCCGTCCAAGGTTGCTTTGTCAGGCGCCCGTCCGCTGCCAGCACGTGCTGCTACGGGCGCTCGCGTCCATACCATACGAAACGTTTCTACAATACCATACGACAATGCTCTGTCTGTTGCCCCTTGCTCGCCGCGTGCCGTACGGCAGGTGCACTACCGGAAGCCCAAGTCCGTTAGTAACATCATCACCGGCGACCGGGTCCTGATGGAGGAGGACGTCATCGAGGTGCGGCAGGCCGCCTGCGGAAGCGCGGGAGCTTAGGCAGGGTCGTCATCTGCTTGCTCGGCTCTGGGAGGGACTGCTGTGCAGTAGCTAGCTGTCCTCCTCTATTCGCCACACCGACCCACAATGCACGCGGCTCCCGCACATTGCATGCGTTGCCGATTTGCCTGCGTGCGTGCGCGTAGCCAGCCCGCCAGCCGCTCCCGTGATGATCCGTTCCCCGGGCCCGGGCCCATGCGCCGTGCATGTACGGCGGCGACATACAGGTGTGCAAGGCCCTCGACGCGCTCAAGATGGGCGGCCAGCAGCAGGGCGCTCCGTCGTTATCGGGCTCAACCGGCGGCGGCGGCACGACGGGCGGCATGGGCAGCGGCCCCTGGCCCCAGGAACGCGGCCACCTGCAGGTCAGCTGGCAGCGAGGGTGGCTGAATGGTGGCGGCTGTCGTGTCCGTCAGACGAGAGGGAAGCAGCATGGCGTCCTGGGTCCTGGCACCGCAGCTCACCCCTCTTGCCTACACTGCCGCACTGCTTTGCTCCTTGCCCAGGTCCACGACATGTACACAGAATGGCAGCAGGATCCCGCCGTATGGTGCTACGGCGGAGTGGAGGCCAGGGTGCGTGGGCGCCCTGCTGCTCTGAGCACCGCACCCTTACGTCAGGGCATGGCATGGCAGCTGCTTGTCCGACCCATGCATGAACTGCGGACTTGAGCGAGGCTATAAAGTATCTCTCTCTCTCTGTGCATCCCATGTGATCGGCAGGGCGCGGTGGCCGCCGAGGTCTGGCTGCCCGTGGTCGTGATCTGCGCCGTGGCCATGCTCTTCGCCCTGCCCGCCCACCATGCGCACAAGTGGGCGCAGGGCCACTGGCGCTGCTGCGCCCCCAGGCCGCGGGCCGCGCAGCAGCCGCCCCCGCCGCCCGGCGGCAACCCCGCGCACCGCGCGCCAGTGGAGACGGCCGACGGCAAGCCCGCGGTGGCGGCGGCGGTGGCCACGACAGCGGCCGGGGTCCGTCGGCAGGGCAGCTACGGCAGCAGTATGCAGGTGCGAGATGGGCCCTCCATCCAGCCGCGGCAGCCATACCACCTACCTCTCACGCAGGCAGGGGATGATTCGCGCGAATCTGCTCGCAGGCCTTGCCGTGCGACCCTCCCTACCTGTGCGCCCCTCTTCGCCTGCCAGCTGAAGCGTGTCGCGCCGTGCGGTGTGTGCCCCGCCGCCCACCTCGCTCGCTCGCGCGCCCCTCAGTCCTTGTGGCGCGGCCTCACGGCCACGTGGCGGGTGCTGCGGCCGCGCATCATCCTGTTCATGTTCTGGCTGGACCTCGTGTCGGTGAGTACCTACTACTATTACTGCTGTACAAAGGTCCTGGGCGGGGCTCCAAGCTTCATTGCTTGCCTACGATTAGCAGGGCCCCTGCGTCCCATATCGTGCTACTTCCCCACTGCACCCGGCCAGCCCGCGCGCCACCACCCGCTCTTGTTGTCACGCCCAGCCTATTGCCACGGGCCACGCACCCGTGCCTAGGCGCGCGGGCGCACTGCAGCAGCTCGCGCTCCACACGCACCGGCTACCTGGACAATGGGCGCTCCACAGGCCTGTCCTATTACCAGTACAGCAAGGCTGCTGATGGCCAATTAACGGAGCGAACGCACGCTGATCTATCCAGTCAGGGTCATATCCGCGCCCCCGTCACAGGCCCCCACAGCCCTCATCACAGCCACACCTTTGTTCCGTTACCTACCCACCTGCCCTGACAAGCCATTACACCTATGCTTCGCTCCCACGCGCAGGACGCGATCTTTGTGATTGGATACAAAGCGTGGGGTGACGACTCGCGGTGGCCTGCCGTCGTCGTGCTCCTCATCCTGCTCGCCAATATGACTGCGGGCTGGTGCGTGGGTGGGCTGTAATGCGGGAGCACACGAGAAAGTGCGTGCGGCCCGGCACGTAAAAGCGAACGTGCTCGCTCGCTGCTAGCATCCTTTCCTGACCCTCTGCACCCACCGTGGCGCCGCCCCTGCCTGGCTGCCGTGCATCATCTATCAGGATGTGCCACCTGCTCATCATCCGGTCTGGGCTCGGCTGGACCAAGCTGCAGACCGTGGCCTTCGGCCTCGTCACCACGCCGCTCGGCATCGTGGTGGAGCTGCTGTGGTGCGCCTTTATGACCCTCGTCACGCTGGCGACCCTCCCAACCGCCTGCCGTCTCCGCCACACGCCCAATGGCCGGGACGCACACCTGGCGGCCGTGGAGGCGCTGACGGCCCGGCTGCCGCTGCTGCTCAGGCACGAGGGGGCGCTGGCCACCTTTGAGCAAATGGTGAGGCCCGTAATCATGTTTGTGCATTCCTGTCTCGCTCGTGTATGTGCGTGTGGGGTGCGCAGCAAGCCGTACGTCTTCATGCATGCAGCCAGTCACATCCGCCCCGTGCATCCAGTAAGCATCATTTTGCGCCCCCGCCCCGCCTGCTGCTGCATGTGGCTCCACCGCTGCAGGTGCTGCTGGAGCCCCTTGCCGAGTCGCTGCCCCAGGCGCTGGTCCAGACCAGCTGCTACGTCATCGGACGCAACGCTGGCTTCGTCATCCACACGCGCATCTACTTGGTGAGCACCTTGCTACCACCGCCGCACGCAGCTGTTGCGAGGCAGGCCTATCCGTCCCACTTCAGCACCCGCTATGATGCCCACTGAACATGGCCCAACATGGCGGACCAACGCCCATCTATCCACGCCACAATCAAGCTACCACACATGCATCGCTCGCTCACCAGCAGTGTCGTATCTCGTCTCGCACCACTCACACCCGCGCGCCCACGGCATCCCGTGCATACATCGCAGTTCTCCGCCATCCTGCAAGCCATCTCCATCGGCACCTCCCTGCTGGACCTCAGCTGGATGGTCTTCCGCGCCGGCAGCTGGATCCGGGTGCGTGGGCCGATCGGGACTTGCCGGGATTCGTCCGTCGAGGGGCCGTGGCCCTGCTGCCACTGCTGCGGCGTGCCACCCTAGCTAACTAGCCAGCCAGCCCGCCGGCCGGAGGGAGGCGACCTGGGCTTCCATTCTCCATCTCGCCCGTGTGCCGCGCGCGGCGCATTGTTGCCGCCTCACATCACTCGCCCGCTGCCCACCCGCTCTCCCGCACGGCCCCGACGGTCCCGCAGGTCCTGTCCCTGCAGAGCGGCTGGACTTCCTTTGCGAGGCCCAGCAGCACGCAGCGCAACGCCGCCGCCGCCGCTGCTGGACAGCTGGCGGAGGCGCATGCCACGCCTGCCGCCGCCGCCGGCCCGGACGGCAGTGGCAGCGGCAGCGGCAGCGGCAGCGGCAAAGAGCAGTGCGACCGCGACGTGGCGACAGCGGGCGGCGGCGCAGGCCAGCCCATCTTCATCGTCCACGTCGCCGCTGGGCTTGAGGAGGCCTGTGCCGCCGCCGCCGGCTCCACCACAGCGGCAGCGGGAGGGATGGCGCCGCCCGCACAGCAGCCGCCGGCGCTGGGGGCGGCGGCCCCTGCCATGCTGCCGCCGCCCGTGCAAGCCATGACGGGACCCTGTGGCGGCGCCCAGCCGCCGCCGCCGCCGCCACCGCTGGCACTGCTGCCACCGGTGCCGGCTCACCTGCTGTACCCTGTGGTGGGGCCGGCCGCCGGCGGTGCGCCGCTGGTTTGGCCGGCGGTTGCCCCTGCTGCTGCCTTCGCAGCGCCCCCTGCTCCCCACGCCCCCGCGGTGCTCCCCGCTCCCCTGGCCAGTGCGGCGTGCCCCGCACCCGCGGCAGTGGCAATGCTCCACCCGCCGCCAGCGCATTGGCCGTCGTTTGTGCCGATGCCGGTCATCCTGACGCCACCACCGCAGGCGACACCGTCTGCGCCGCCGCTGCCGCCCAGTGCTTGAATGGCTGGCCGGCGCGTGCGCCGCCTGATGATTGCAATGATATAAACTAGCGTTGCTTGGAGTAATGCGTCCTTCAGGCCGGTGTTGGTATGTGATGACAGGCGTTGGTACGAGATAAAGCGGGACTCATCAATGCATGGCTTCATCTCTTGGTTGGGCCACCACAAGTGCATGCATGTGGTGCCAGGCAGGCAGGCAGGCCACCGGCCCCAGCTAGGCAGGAGCGAGAGTTCGCAGAGCATCCTGTGGGTGCATTTGTTCGCGTGGTGGAATTGACATATGCAACACGACTCAGATACGCAGCACCGACCATCTCGCTTGAATTAGGCGTGCTCAGGGCCATGAAGACGTGCCTGGCTGGGGCGCGCTGATCCCATCCATCCAGGCCGCGGCGTTATGCATGTGCATGTGCAAGTGCAAGTACTTATACAGTGTATGGATGTGCATATTGCAGCAAGTTATTTCAATTGATCGCGGTCACTAGCATTCTAGCATGTAGCGTGTGATCCACTCGTGCACATAGTGGAGCGAGGCGTGCTAGGTAGGCAGCAGCTCTTGCTTGGTTAAGGCCAGCGGCGGCTCACATTGAGCCAGAGGCGTTTGTTGTGCTTGGTCATATATAAGTAGAAATGCAAAACTGATGTGCGTGTGTGTGCGTCTCAGCGAGAGTTAGGTCGTACGGGAATTGCAGATCAACACCAACAAACAAACATGGTGTGTGTTGTGCCACAATTGTAGGTTGCTTGTGCCTTGGCGCATGCTCTCACCTGCCCAGCCCTGGCGGAGTGGCGGTGCTCTGCATCGTCCACGAAGTCAGTGCAGCATTGCTCTGCAAACGTGGGATGCTGGGCAGCGGCCATGTGCCGTGTGCCCACCACCGACGTCTGCACCCTCACAGCTGGCTGGTCACTACCAATGGTGTCCACCACCACGACTGAGACATGCTCACTGCCAAAGTGCGCTTGCAGGGTCAGGAGCGGCGCGGGATCGGTGCGCACTGCATACACACGGCGGCGCACGGGGTGCCCCATGTACCTTGGTCGTCCAGAGAGAGGCCCGGGGTCGGTCGCGGTGCGGTGGCA
>BDDC01002303.1:736-13260 GCA_001662425.1 Chlamydomonas sphaeroides | reverse complement strand
GCGGGGGGGGGGGGGCAAGCCGGTGTGGAGTGCCGTTGCGGGTGCAGGGGTCGGTCCGGGTTGACACGCAGGCCCCCCTGGCAGGCAGAGGGTCATGTGTTGCATGCAGCTTGTGCCGGCGCATGGCCGGACATGGGCGGACCTGGCCGGACCTGGCCGGACTTGGCCGGATCTGGCCGGACATGGCCGGACATGGACGGGCACACCGCAGGCGCTGGCCCCACCCACCACGGTGAACCCCGCCTGGATGAGCCGTGTGAGGTGGCGCCGCAGCATGGGGCCCTTGGGCAGCCGCGCCTCGGCGATGCCGGAGCTGGGGGCCACGGGGTGGAGGCCCAGGTGCTGGCACAGCGCCAGCGCGTCGAAGCCGACTGGGGAGGGTGGGCACGGAGGGACGCAGGTTTGTGGGGGCGTCGGCAGGACCCCAGCCCAGCCCAGCGCACCCCGGCCCACTTGAGCACAGCACAGCAAAGCACAGCACAGCCCGGCTCACCCGCCTCATAGAAATCGCCAATCTAGGGGAGGGATGCGGCAGCAGAGGGCAGATGAGGGAGCGGGGTCGGGCGCGTCAGCACACACCCACGGCCTGCCCGACGCGATTGCCTCCCGGCCGCCTTGCCTCCTCTCGCATGCCCCCCCCCTCAATTCACCCGCACAAGCACCAGTGCGGAGGGCATGAGCTTCTTGGCAGCAAGGAAGTCTGCGTAGCACTGCCAGGGGAGGTGCGGGCACGCACAAGGGCGGTGGGTCAAGGGAAGAATGCATGGCTCGGCTATTCCACTAAGAAAGCATCCGGCAGAGCGTACCGACGACACACAGCCTCTATGCCTGCCGTGACGTGCCCCTGGCCATGGGGCCTCTGTTGCCTGCACAATGAGGTTGCCACACCCGCACACAGAATGAATTAATCACGCTCCACCGCCTTCACGGGCCTCACCTGCACCTGCCCCTGCGCCCGCGCCTGCGTCACGCCCAACGGGTGGTCCCAGCTGAGCGAGCCCACGAGCGCGCCCAGGTCAGGGCTGGGGAGAAAGACAGGGGAGGAGGCATCGAGGGAAGGAAGGGCAGGAGTTGCGGGAGCGGGGGCGCACGGGCGCCGGCTTATGGGCTGCAGTCCGCTGCAGTGCACTGCAGTGCACTGCTGGCCGTCAGCCGCACCGGTCCATCGCCGTCATCCGCTGCTGCCAGTATGCCTTGGCCTCGGGCGTGATCCGCGCCTCGGAGGCCGCCGCGCCCGCCGACCGCCTGGCGGCCTTGTGGGCGATGGTGTCCCGCGGCAGCACAGGCGCCACCCCAGGGCACAGGCCGCCCCTGAGCAGCCAGGGCGCGGGCGTGAAGCGGGGAGGGTGAGGGCAGCGAGTGCGAGGGCGCGGCGGCCGTGGCGCGGGTCGGCGGGTGCGCCCGCCGGTCCCGCGGGCGTCTTACAGGAGCCTTGGACGGCGTGCGGCAAGGTTAACGGCGCAAGGCGCCACAGCCATGGGCCCAGGCGTTGGGAGGACTGCCGAGGGGCGCACGCCACCGCCGGGCGAGCGCAACATGGACGCGAGCGCCATGCTGCACACCGCCGACGTCGCTAATCACGGGGAGTTTGCTGCGATCTGCACCGCACAAATGCTAGCCAGCATTTGAGCGCATGCCCGGCGCTAGCTAGGCAGCCAGGCCAGTCTCAAGGAAGTATGTATGTAGCGCGACGCAGCGCGGGACATTTCGTGTGTGCTATTGTACATGTAAGCGCGATCGTGCGCTTATGCAACGCAACTCGTGCCGCGCTGAGGGCGCTGTCGGACCCTTGTCCCAGGCTCTTGGACACGATCGGAACCTTGTCCCAGCCGACTGACCGAGCGTTGCACGGCATAAGCATGCTAACACCTGGGCCCATGACTGTGGAGCCTTGCGCAGTTAACCTTGCCGCACGCTCCCTGCCCCAGGCAGCCACAACCCTACCCAACCCGGCGCCTTCTCAGCTTGGTCGGCCACCCCAGCTCCGCCCAGCTTGCGGTCGCCAAGCAAGCTCCAAGCCCCGGCTCCTCCATCTAGGTCCCGTGCCGCCACTCAGCACTTGGCGGCGCCGGCGACGTGGGCGGCGGCAGCGACGATGTGGTTGGCGGCCACGTTGGTGGCGGCGGTGGGGGAGAGGTGAGCGGCGGCGGCGACGTGGCTGGCGGCGGGGGCGACGTGGCTGGCGGCGGCGGCAACGTCGATGGCGGCGGCGTCCGCCGCGGCGGCCGTGGCGGCGGCGGCGCCAGCGGCCACGGCCGCGCGCTGCTGCGCGGCGGGGCCGGGCAGCTGGCCCGGCGCCGGCGGCGTCAGCACGGTGAGGACCACGCGGCCGTCCTCTGGCCCCTCGCTCCGCTGCAGCCACGCCGGCAGGCCGCCGCCGCCCTGCAGCATCTCCGGGTGCTCCGCCGCCAGCGCCGCCAGGCCCTGCTGCGAGGGGCGCTCGCTGGCGTCGTCGAACAGCCGCAGCGCCAGCGGCGCGTCCTGGCTGCTGGGGTCCCGCACCAGCGCCAGCGCCAGCCGCCGCAGCCCACCGCCGGCCGCCGCCTGCAGCCACAGCACCACGGGTACGTGGCCGCAGCCGTCCGCCTCCAGCTCCGCGACGGCGCCGGGGAACATGGCCCGGAGCGCATCGCCGCCGACCGCGATGTGGTAGCAGCGCTTGTACGCAACCAGCCGCAGCAGCCCAGCCAGCTCGTAGGCCGGCGACGCCGGCGGCGGTAGCGCGGGGAAGGCGGTATGACCCCGTCCGCCGCCGCCGGCGACGCCGCTACCGGCGAGCGGGTCGGGGCCGGCGGGCGTGTTGCCCAGCATCATCACCTCCATGTGCTGGCCTGAGTCCTTCACCGTCGCCTTGGTGGTCTTCGGCGGAGGTGCCGGCTTGGCCTTGGTCTTCGGCGCTAACGCCTTGGCACGGGGGATTCGGGGCGCCTGCTGCTGGTCGTGATTGCCGGTGATGGCAGCCATCGGGGCGACGGGCTTACGGCGCGGAGCCGCGGTGACGAGACATGCCGACGCGACTTGGCGAGGCGCAAGGCACCTCGCTTATCTCGCGTTTAAGGAAGAAGCCAACGAGAAGAATACCCGTCTCACGGCTGGAAGCGTCATATTGCTGGTCGTAGAAAGGATGCAGGAGGTAGAACGTCGTCCGATTGTGGTGATTTCACAAGCAAGCGGCGTCGCACAACTGCGCAACACGGACTGAAGTGGCAAAGAGTATGTAGGTATGGGCTGCTGTTATGGCCTCGGCAGCTTATATTGTGTTGCCGTACCTCAAACGTCGCGACAGACTCGCGTCGGTTCGTGCATGTCACGTTGACAGGACCACGAGCAGCCAGGATTCGTGTCATCGCGTGCGTAGCAGAGCTTGGGCTAACGCTTAACGGATGAACCAGGAAGCCCGGCCTCAGCCGCTGGCACGGCGCTACAGGCTCGCGCCGTTACGTCCCGTCGCGTCCCGCCGTCTCCCGCCCCCCAGCTTCCACCTTCCTGGCCTGTCATTTCAGGAAGAGGCCAAGAACGAGATGGAGTATGTCTTGTCTGGCAAAGTAGAGCGGTACTCTCAAGGCCCCCGCCCGCCTGACGGTAGGTGGTATGCAGCAGGGGTCACCCATGACATGCAGAGCCCCTGCCGGACGCGCTCCTCGTCCCCCTCCATGCCTCGCCGTGCCGCTGCCGCCCGCCCACGCCCACCCCCATGCCCCTACCGTTCACCCACCTTCAACCGCCTAGGAGCGCCGGCACAAGCCGAGGCCGGCGTCTCTACTCGCCGCGGCGGCGGTATTGGCGGCGGCGGCGTTGGAGCCTGTTGCATCTATGAAAGCTAAGTAAAGGAACTCCATGACACTCTTGCTGCCCTCGTTCGCAGATCATGGCAGCAGGCGGCAGGACGCACGCACTCCCTGATGCGGCCGGCGTTGGGCGGCGGCTGGCGGACACAGACGTGGCGTTTCGTGGTACCCGCGTGTTCCTATAACCCCTATCACGAACACACGAAGGCTTTCCTTTGGCAAGCCCGAGCTGGCGCGCGGCGCCTCCCCTCTCTGGGATTCTTGAGGTAGCGAAGCACGCACACGCCCCGTCACCCCCTGATCCCCAGTGCGCCCCATCCGCATGTGCGTCGCTGCGTGGCCCCGGCCGCCCCGGGAAAATGTAGTGGCCCTCGCCGCGCCAGCGGCGCCACCTCCCTTTCTGTTTTGCGAGGCGAGCCCTCGCACAGCCTAGCAGACGAGGTATGTAAATGAAATGCCAAAAGTGGCGAACCACTCTTGCGGCATGCCCATCCAACCAAACAGAAGGATTGAAACGCCACCGCACAGGCCGTCCGAAGACGGGGCACGCCGCTCCTGATCTGCCGCTGTCCACCGGCAGCGCCAACTACGCGACCGGCCATGGCGCGCATAACGAGACAAGGCGACTCGCCTTCCTTGGCAGCCGCCACGCTACGCCTGACCCGCCCGTCAGACCCGCGCCGCTGTCACGCGCCGCCGCACCCGGCTGCTCTTTGCCGCACGGTGCCGCAGCACATGCCGCCCACTGCCGTTCCCCGAGCTGCCTGCAGAAAACTGCCCGGACAAGTCTGGAGCGGACCCATCGCTAGCCCACCGGCTCCGCCCCACGGGGCGGCCAGATCACGCTGGCCGCCTCCTGCCTAACCTGCACATCAGCATCAGTCACCACCTCCGAGCTACAGCCGCAGCCGCCCAACCAGCTAGCCGCCCAGCCAGGAGACAGGCCCCCGTCCGGGCCGCAAGCACGCGGAACCCGACACCGCTGCGCTGCTGCCTGCCCCCTGGAAGATCGCCCCCTCCAGCTTACAGCCCGCCCGGACTCCGCGGCACGCCTAGCAAGGAACTAAATGATAGCGCGCTCGGCACGTGCGCGCGCTCTAAGCACGCCGCCGCAAGCACCCAGCTTCTAGTCCGGTTAATGACGGATTACGCATTAATCCACGCATGGGTTGGCGAGACGGACCGCTGCATACGACGCATAGCTGGCGGCCTGCGGCAGTTGTACATCCCCCTCGAAGGCTCGCAACCGCTATACGCCCATCATCAAATCCCAAGGGTCTCATTTCTAGGCCCCCTCGTCGACGCCTACGCCGCCGCCACCGCCCGCCTGCTCACCCCCGGTCCCTCGGCCCGCCTCACCGTCGCTGCCCTCAACGCCCGCCACCCGCCGCAGCAGCGCGTCCCACTCTGCCGCGGAGCGCCGCCACGACACGTCCGCCGCCATGGCCCGGTCGCGCAGCCTGGCGTAGTCTTCAGGCCTGCCGTACAGCTCGCAGGCGCTCCGCACGGCGCGTACCAGCGAGGCCACGGCCTGCCGCTGCGCTACGCTGTCCTGCACGGTGCCCAGCGGGCTGTCCAGCACAAGCCCCAGCGGCTCAGGGGCGTCGGGCTGGCTGGCGCCCGAGGGAGCCGCCGCCGCCGCCGGCCCAGGCCTGTCGGTAGCCGGCTGCGCCTGGGCTACCTCCAGAGTAGCCTGCCTGCCGGGCGGCCCAGATGGCGGCACGGGCGCAGCTGGGTGCCCCGCTGCCTCCAGCACGTCCAGCAGCCCGCCTGTGGGCGCCACCAGCGGCACGGCTCCGTAGCGCAGGCCCGCCAGCGCCACCAGGCCACACGGCTCCCAGCGCGACGGCACCAGCATGAAGTCCGCCGCCGCCAGCAGCAGGTGCGCTAGCGGCTCGGACATGCCGACGTAGCCGGCGGCGGAGCCGGGGTAGGCCGCCCCCAGCCGCCCCACTGCCTCCACCAGCCACCGACTCTCGCTGGAGCTGCCGCTCCCCGCGTCAGAGCCCAGCACCACGAGCTGCAGCTGCGCGCCCGTGCCGCCGCCATCAGGCGGCGCTGCTGGTAGCGTGCCGGCGGGCGGCGGCGGCGGCGGGTCGCCGCGCTGCGGCGGCAGCGGCAGGCGCAACAGGCGGAGGAGCGCCGCCGGCCAGCCGCTCCGCCTAGCCGCGGCGCCCGCCTGCGCCCGCGCTGCGTCCTCCGACGCGGCCCGGGCCTGCTCCGTGGCGGAGCTCACAGCCGCACGGTCGCAGCCCAGCCAAGGGTTGTGGGGGCCCTGCCCCTCCGCCAAGCCGCCCCGCGACTGGCCCAGCAGCTCCGGCGCCGCTGCGAGAAGCACGTCGACGCCCTTCTGGCTGCTCAGCCGCCCCACGAACGCAAACAGCGGCACGGCGGGGTCCGGTGTCAGCCCCAGCGCCGCCTGCAGCTGCGCCTTGGCCGCCGCCTTGCCGCGGCCCGCAGTGGCGGCGCTGTAGCGCAGCGACGGCGACAGCAGCACGTCGGTCGCCGGGTCCCACTGCGAGGTGTCGAGGCCGTTGAGCAGGCCCGTGACGGCGCGCGCCGCCAGTAGCCCGGACAGCTCGCTGCGGCCGGGCTGGCCGTCCTGGCCCGGCATCAGAGGACTCTCCTCGCCGCGGCTGCCCACCTCTGACAGCTCCCTGGCGTAGCCGGGGCTGACGGTGACCACAGCGTCGCTTGCGGCCAGAGCGCCACGCAGCCAGGACACGTGGGGCCCCGCGCCGGTAGGGGCAGCAGATGCTCGCTGCGAGCCAGGGGGTGGTGGAACCGGCTCTTGGCTGGGCTGCTCAGCGCTAGCCGTCGGCGCCGGCTCGGACGGCCGGGTAGCAGCGGCTCCTCCCGAGCCCCCTGCGCCGGACCCAAGCAGCATGGCTTGCAGCGCCGACAGCGGCAGCCCCAGGCGCCAGAAGGCCTGCTCCGGAAAGAGCCCCTGGAAGGCTCCGTTGTGCAACGCAAACACCGAGCGGGAGCCCTCCAGCCGTGAGCCGACGAGGCGGCGGAAGGAGGCTAGCGTTGCCCGCAGTCGCCGCTGCGGGTCGGGCGGCGGCGGAGACAGCGGAGGAGGGACCGGCGGAGCGGGCGCCGCAGACGACGCTGGCGACGCGGCATCACTGTCGGTGAGTGCGCTGGCCGCCGGCGCCTGCGCCGCGACGTCCGTGCCTGCATCGGCTGCGGCAGGCGCACCGGCAGCAGCAGCGGTGGTGGCGGTGCTGGAGCCCGCGCTGGGGCCGGTCGCCCCTAGCGCAGGGTGCAGCGCGCACAACAGCTGTCGCAGCAGGCCCTCCTGCACGCCGACCTCCGCCTGGCCTCGGGCGCGACGCTTTTCGGCCGGGCTCATGCGCCGCCCGCGGCCTGCGGCGTACCGGGGGCCCGCCCGGCCGGCAGTCGACTGCACGTATGCCGGGCCCGGCTGCTCGCTGCCGCCGGCTACGGCAACACCGGAGGCGGCCCCGCTGACACCCTCAGCGGCGCCGCCTCTGCCGCTGGCTGTGGGAGCAATGCCAGCGGCACTGCCCTGGCGCCCCGGCAGTGCGCCGCCGAGGCCTTGCTGGGCGTCGTCGTGGCCGTGGTTGGGATGGCGGCTATGCCGTGGCCGGGAATCGGCGGCCAACGGCGTGATGGGCTGTGCGCCGTCCCCCGGCGAACGAGGCCCAGGTGAGCAAGATGCTGCCGCCTCACCATTGCTTGGCGGCGCTGCCACGGCCGCCGCGCACGACGGCGCCGCGTACTCCGCAGCGCCAGCGGCGGCCGGCGCCTCGGGCTGCTGAGGCTGCCGTGCCTCCTTGTGGCGGCGCTGCTGGCTGCTCAGCGGTCTGCCGTGCAACGGGAACGGCGGCGTGGGCTGCGGCAGCGACTCGCGCATTGCTGCGGGGCCCGGCTGAGTCCCTGGCCCAGCTCTGGCCTCGTGCTGAGCCTGGGAGGCGCCAGGCTGCGCGGCGCCAGGCCCATCTCCAGGAGCCCGCGCCCGAGCAGCGCCTCGGGGGTCGCTGCTGCTGCCTGGCTGGGCCGGTTGTTCCCCGTGTCGATCCGGGTGAGGCTGCGGGTGATTGGGGGAGCAGGGAGGCTCGGGCTCAGCACAGCCAAGCACTTCGACATGGGCTTATGCGCAGTTGCCCCACCCCGCTCCGCCCGGCCCCCGTTGCGCACGCACGTGACCTGTCAAGCGATCACGCCGCGAAAACAGTTGCGGCCACCCTCGGCGCGCTTGGCACATTCCCTGCCTCCCCTCCCTCCCAGCGCACGCGCGTGCGCCAGGTGCCCCTCACCCGCCGCAAGCCGCTCCAATGGCCCGCCCGCGCCGCCGCCGCCGCGTCTGCCCCGCCGCTGCTGTTGGCTGCTCTGTACGCCGACAGCCACAACGGCAGCAGCGCAGTGGGCCAGTCGTTGCCCACGAAAACCAATCGCGGCCGCCGTCGGGGCCGGCCCAGCAGCGCCGCCTGCTGCTGATGCAGCCGCTCCGAGTGGGCAGCCGCAACAGCCGCAGCAGCAGCAGTAGCAGCGGGGCCCTTCGCGCTGCTCTTGAGGCCCCGGACCTCGGGCCCGGGCTCCGTACTGCCGCGCGTGTCAGCGTCCTGCGGCCCACGCGGGCCCCGTTGCGACCGCAGCCGCTCCTCAATGTTGGCTCGCAGCGCCAGCGCCTGTCGCAGTCGTTCCGCGCCCCCCGGCTCGAGCACCACCGCCGGCTGCGCCAAGCCATTGCAAAGCACGTATGGCAGCGCCTGGCGTGGGAGGAGCCTGGGTCCCGACCCGTGGGGCAGCGAGCCGTCCTCCTACGATGGTGCGGGGGCCAGGCGGAAGCCGTGGGGGAAGGGGGGGCGGGTGGAGACTCAGGTGCGAAGCCAGCAGCGCCGGGGCACCAGGGGCAGCTGACGCCCTGAGGCCCGCCCGTCCGTCCGCCCGCCCGCCCGCCCGCCCACCCAGCCAACCAGCCAGCCCACCGCCCACCGCCCACCCACCTGCTGCAGCAGCTCACTCGGCAGCCCACCCTCCAGCCTGCCGCCGGAAGCCCCGCCCGGCGCAGTGGACGAGTCGTGCCACAGCAGCACGGGCGCCGCCAGCGCCGCCTGGCACAGCACGCTGCTGCGGGCGGCCATGTCGGCTGGCGAGAGCAAGCCCTCCGTGTAGGTGAACACGCCGTGGCTTGGGTCCGGGGCAGGCGACGGCCCCTCGGCGCGGCCGAAGCCGGGCCCCTCGACCGAGCCCGAGGAACTGCTGAAGATGGGGTGGTCTACAAATACACGCAGCACGCCGCGCTCCTGGCACGCGTACAGCCGGACGTAGCTGACCTCCGTGGCGCTGCCTGAGCCGGCGCCGGCGCCGGCGGGGGTGGGGCCCGCGGCCGGGCCGGCGGCAGCGGCTGACGCGGCGGAGTATTGCGGTGCGGTGCGTTCCTCCCTTGCTGGTCGCCCTGGGCCGCTGGCGCCGGGTCCTTGCGCAGGCTGCAGGTCGGGGGCGCTGTCCAGGTCCTGCGATTGCAGATCCTGCGGCCGCGGCTGTGCAGGGTGGGAGGCTGGTGGGTGCGGCGGCGGTAGCGGCTGCCAGGGGCCTGGGCAGCCCAGATGGCCCGCCTGCCGCCCCGTTGCCCCCTGCGGCTGGCCTTCCAAGGAAGCCGACGACCCCGGGGACTGCCGCTGCAGCCCCGGCCGCGGCGAAGCGCTGCTGCCGTGGTGCGTGCCCGGGGGCTGCCCTCCGTTGGCGTCGGCCGTCCCGCCATCCCCAGCACGGCCTTGAGCCGCAGGGGTTTTCAGCGGTTGAGGCTCGCCCTGACTGACTGCCTGCGCGCCGCATTCGGCCGCTGGCGAGCGCGAGGGCTCACACGGGCCTGCAACTTCAGCAGCCGCCACCTCCACAGGTGCCAGCAGGCCAGTGTCGAACACTCCCGGGTAGTCGCTGTAGCGCGGACTCACGGTCATCACTTGCAGGCCCCTGCGAGGGGACAACGCCCTGACGTTGGTGCCCGCGTCGTGTAACGATCCTTCCCTCGCATCGCACACCTTGCGGCGAGCGCGGCCGGCAGCGCGGCAGCGACATCCGCCAGGCCACCTGTTTTAGACCATGGTGCGACTTCTGTGCTGACGAATACCACCTACGAGTATGGCATCAGCAGGGCACGATGAGCCATACCGGGCGCCGCACATGCGACTGGCCCAAATCGCTTGAGATGTTCGAGCCGAAAGTTATGGATCACGCGCCTGTAACTCATTTGAGCTTGCGCGGCAGCTTGTTACGCGGAAGCCGGCGCAAGATGCAAAAGTCGCGTTCTGGCCCAGCCGACAGCTGAAGCAAGCACGCGTCAAAGGAGTAGAACACGAGGCCGCACGTAGCGGGCGTAGCATCAAGTTTCGGTGAACATGTCCGGTCGAGAGCGTCAAGTAACGAGGGCCAATGCAATAAGACTACGTGGTGACAGACGCGACCATAGCTGCAGATGTGCTAGAGCTGCCACGATTGGCGCATTCCTTGACAAATGTTGGGTTTGCAATTGAAAACGAGCTTGCGATTCATATAAGTACTCCATAGAGTCACTTGGTGCGCTGGAGGTCGGTGCCTTCGTGGCGACGGTCCATTCGGGATTGGGCCGTTTCCACTCTGGCGTTAGCCATGGGCCCCAGTTTCCGAGCGTTGTACCTGCCGCCGTCCCTGCAAGGTATCCAGGTTGCTCATCAGAACCACCTGCGAACAAGTAAGGACCCAGACCCAGACTCAGGCCCGGGAGACAATACCCTAGAGCGAGAGGACAGTCTGGTCGCATTCCGCACACCGCACATAGTTATAATACTCAGTAGCCGCCAACCCAGGCTCAACAGCGTCGAGCGACGGTCATGGCCGCATGGCTGTAACGATGTGTTTCCAGATGCGCCCTTACCACCGCTCACAATTGCGCCTCCGACATGTTTGCTGCCCAGTGCGCCTAACAAAGCGTGGGAGGGCCGCTCCCGGCCCCCCGGCCGGGCTTGGCGTCCCTCGCCAGCCTTGGTGAGGGGGCGCGGGTTGCCCCCGTGCCCCTGGCCATATCTGGCGCCCCACGCCGGCCTTCATGAAGAGGCGCGGGGTGCTCCCGGACCCCCGGCTAAGCCTGGCGCCCCACGCCAGCCTTGGTGCGGAGGCGAGGGTCGCTCCCGTGTCCCCGGCCGGGCTTGGCGCCCCACGCCAGCCTTGGTGAGGGGGCGAGGGGCGCCCGGGGGCCTCCCGCTGCGCTGGCTGCCCCCTGGACTGCGTGCACGGTGATGAGTAGCCATCTGGCCGGAGGTGCGGCATCGTCCGTCCCTAGGCCGTCACTGACAGAGTCTGTGCTTATCTGCTTGAAATGAATGGGGTTGGCTCGCCCCTTTCAGGTGGAATGACAATCCAGCCCTATGTAATTAGTAGCTCAGCCGGGTGGGGTGGGGTGTGAGGAAGGTGGCTGAGCAAGCTGCCGTGCATGCCGAACGCACCTCTGTCGGCCTGTGTACGCATGATACACATACGGCTCTTGCATGTCCATCTGCCTTTATAGTTGGCTCGCCCCTTTTGGGACACGAGCCGTTCGACTCGGGTACCAAGGTAGCGCAAGTACGAAGCATGCAGTTATTGCAAATGGTTTGTGGAAGTGCAACTGAAGGCCACCACGCTAAACAGCAGCCTCACACAGAAGCCTCAGGGCGAAGTGCGGCTGTGACCCCGAACACAGACGCTGTACTTGTGAAGTCGAGTGGTGATTAGCCACAGGCTTGTAGAAGCGCAGCACACCGCAAGAAGCTTGGGTCGCCGTGTCAGTACGTCGCCTTGGCAGTACAACCTTGTGCGGAGTCCAGTTTTTGCAGGACCTCGCATGAACTCCCTTTCCCTTGTTGTCTTTGTTGCCCTCATTCTGTGAACAAGCGTCTACGGAGTTCACCTCAAACTATAAACTCAATCCTCTCTTGTGACGGTGCACGGCGCAATTGCAGGTTTGTATGGTCGGCTTTGGTCGTCTTGGTCGCCTTTGGTCGGCTTTGGTGTGTAAAAGAGTCCGTGGAGTGGAGTGTGGCGGCCTCGCTGTGTAAACCTCCTGTGCAACAATGCCCGTGCCCCACGCCCGAACATTCAGCCGCAACCTCCAGGCCCTCGGCTGCTCACACGCAAGCCACCGTACACAACCGACATCCTTTGTGCGGCAGGGGCGAGCCCTCGCACTGCGTAGCAGATTAGGTGTCACAGTCTCATAGTTCACTTGTACTCTTGAAATTCAAGCCTCTCTCGTGTCAGTGCAGGGTGCACCGCCGCAACACAAGTTAAGCTTGCGCGGCCGGCAGAGGGTCTGCGCCACCGGCTGCGAGGGCCTCAGAAGATGTAGGAGGAGTTGACAAGGGGGATCCCGGCTACGGTAAGTGCTACGGTAAGTGCTCAAGCACGGATGCGCCAGGTGGTGGTTACTGTTACTGTTACACCGCAAAGCGGAGGTCGCCGTTTCACAGCCAGGGGGGCCATCGGCAGCTCAGGTCATCTCAGTGCACTAGGGCCCTCGGCTCCTCAGCGCTACGGTCCGCCTATTCCACACATCCCTCAGATACCGGGCAACATGACTCGGATCAGCCTCTAGCATCACGTGGCGCATGCCGCGACGTGCAAGTTGGAGAGTAGGCTCGTGCTCAGCCCGCAGCTGGCTATATGCGGGACACTCGCCGAACACATGTAACTCATCTTCAACGCTGTTAGCACACAACCCGCAAAGGCGTGCCTCCCACGTTCTGCCACGGG
>BDDC01002300.1:0-14307 GCA_001662425.1 Chlamydomonas sphaeroides | reverse complement strand
GGTGGCCGGCCCGTAGCCGGGTCGGCCCTCTCCGCCCAAAATTGCCGCATGGCATGCCATGCTGTAGCGCACCCCTCGTCCCACCACGGGGCATGCCCCTCGCCACCAGCCTGACTTTCGACGCTTTCCCCGAAGGCTAGACGGGCAAAGCCGGCTACCGTATCCCTCACACCAGACACACACGTCTCACTGTGCTGCTCCCCATCGAGCCACGCGCATAGTTCAGTGAGCGCTAGATCTGCGGACTCGCCCTGCAACGAGAAGAGCCTCATGTACTCCCCCGCCCGACTCATCACAAATCTCGGCACTTTTGCCTTCACCCGCCTGCGTTTAACTCCCCCGCAGACAGGTGACCTCCAATCAGCGTCCAGCTTCAGGAGGACAGGGCAGTGGTCACTCAGCACACCCCCAGCCCCCCAAAGATACGACGCAAGCGGCCGCGACACAGCTAGAGCGGCAGCAGCGGTGGCATGCGTTAGCGGCGGCGTGCGTTTGAAGGTACGGTCCTGTTGTGGAGGCAGTTCGGGCGGCTAGGTCCGGTCCGTGGGGTGAGGGCACGGAGGTCGGTGTGCCCGAGACCCTTCAATTTGTCCCAGCTACGACCGCATAATGACCAACGGTATTCGTCTGGTCTGGGTGGCCCCTTTGGGGGGCAAGCCATGCATCCATGCGCAGCTGGGGAGGTTTGGGCATGTTTGAGTTATGCGTCGAACCTCGAACGCTGGTCGCGGACCGGGCCGAAGCGCAGGAGTTTGAGGATGTCGGAAGGAGGTGAGGGGGGCGCGCTTAGTACCTGAGTGTGCGCACCAGACCTCACTAAGCGTTGCATGTAGATCCGCGCTACATGGGGGCTTCAGTGCAAGAGCAAAAGTACCAGAGCCGGATGTGCTAGGCACTCAAAAATACCCAGGAATGCAGCGTGCCGGGGGCTGCCAAAGAAAGCGAAAGTACACGCAGGCTGGTCGGGGTATGCTCCCTCAGGGGCTTGCGTCCGGCTTCGTGTTGTCGGAGGGCGTCGAGGTGCTGGCGCCGACCATGTTCCCCATACATTCAATCATTGTATCCACTAGTGAGCCACCTACGAAGCGGGACGTTGGGGTTGGGCCAAGGTGGAGCCCGGGCCGTGGGGGATGGTGTGCGCGTGCGGAGTTGGGCACGCCCGTGTCGTGCAACACCGACCCCACTGCACATTTGCGTGCTTGATCCTGTGTCCCGCTGCTCACCGCACTGCAACACTTCTGACCGCCCGGCAGCCCGGGACGCCACTGCTGATCGATTAGGCAGCGCAGTCACGATGCTAGCCGCGGTGCTCAGGGTGCGTGCCGCATGCAGTAGAGGTTCATTCGCTTGCTTAGAAGAGCTCAGCGGGCGCCAGGCTGATGTGCTCAGCGTTCCGTCACTTGTGCAGGGCGTGCTGGCCAGGACCGCCGGCAGCGCGCCAGTGGCGGAGGGCGCTGCTCGTGCTTTCGCGACGGGTGCGTCGCTAGCAGGAAGTAGCCGTGCATGCGCGTCTTCGGGCACAGCCGCGACACATCGCTGATTGTCGCAGGCGCGGCGTCCAGCAAGAAGGATGTTCTCTACAACCTGGCCAACGACGACCCGGATGCCGTGGCCGCCCAGAAGGCGTACATGGTGTCGCTCTTCAACGGGGCCAAGGTGGAGCCCACCTCCGCCGATGACTCGCTGGAGCTGACCAGCAAGATTGAGAAGAAGTACAAGGCCGCCCAGATCGTCGAGTACGGCCTGCAGGTGTGTGCTAGCAGGGCGTGCTGCACTTACGATGTCGCTAATGGCATGCCCGCGCTCCCACGCAGAGCGTGAGCGTGCCCCTGGGGTACAGCGCCTCCAACATGGCGCCGGTAAAGCGGTACGCCGCGGAGCTGCAGGCCCTGGGCAAGAAGGTACGCTGTGCCGATTGGCGGGGTGTCGCAGGGGGCGGCGCACACGTGCCTCTGCCGGCCGAGCCAGGTCGGAGCAGCTGACAGCGGGCGCCGCTGTGCGGGGCGCCTGCCAGCGGAACTGCACCCGGCGCGCGTCGTGAGGAGCATAGCGGCGCTATCCCTCGTCCCGGCGGTCCCTGACCGGCCTGCCAGCCGCTGTATCGATGCAGCTGTCTTGCGCCACGGCCCACACCAACACGGCCCCTCGCGCCTCGACACGCCACGTAGGCCGGCTTCGAGGACCCCGCGACGGAGGTCACAAAGCGCCTGGCGGAGACCGCCGAGGTCGCGGACAGCGTCAAGGAGCTGATCACCAAGAGCCAGTCGCTCATGAGCGGCGAGCTGTATGGCGCGCTCATGGAGGCGGTGGCGCAGGTGGAGAGCGCCACCAACGCCACTCTTACCCTGGACGGCGCCTCGCCGGCCTACAAGCAGTTCGCGTCCAAGGTCGAGGTGAGCGGCGCGCGCTGGCGCGGCACGAGTCCATGGCGCTGCTGGCGAGGGCCCCGTGCTGGACAACCAAGGGTTCGGTAGAGGCGAAGGCGTGCAGTTGAACGGAAGTGGCAAAGGAAACCTTGGCGGCGTGCCGGTTCAGAGAGCATACCGTGGGAGGAGAACGTCTTGCGAGCTAGCTGGAGGCCATCATGCCAAGCCGCCATGCTGGTCCGCTCGTCGCGTCGACATGCCACCATCGTTTGCGCGTGTGCTACTTACTGTTCCGCACACAGGCCATTGCCAAGGCCCACGGCATCCCCGCCAAGCTGCTGGTGGACGTGAAGAAGGGCTCCTCGGATGACGTGGGTTGGGGCGCGCGTGCACTGTGCTGCAGCGCCGGGGCCGGTCCCCGTCCCTGCTCTCAGCGACGCACCATGCTGGGGTATAGTTCCACCTCAGCTGATTGGCTGCCCGTGGGCTGCCCCTTGCGTCGTCGTGGTGCAGCGCCTGGCACGTCATGATGTTCCTGTGTCACTTATCTCCTGTTCCCCACAGGCCACGCTCAGCGCATACGCACAGTACCAGCAGGCGGCCGCTGTCAAGGACGTAAGTCTGTGGGGGCGGGGGAAGTTCGGTCGGCCAAGCGACTGCGAACGGGTTGTTGTGGGTGCACGGAGCCGGCAAGGCAGGCGTCTTTTGCGTTGCGAGCGGCTGGTGTCCTGCATCATCACCGGAACACGGGTCCTGGTGTGACGCCACTTCACTCATGCTCCTGTGCGCAGCGCCCACGCCTTCCGGGGGCGTGGCTGGGCGTAGCATGCAACCGTGGCCCTGCTACGCATGCCATTGTTGTGTCTAATCTCAGTTTTGCTCTCCCCTCGGCAACTTGCCCGTCCCGTCTTTCGATCACGTGCCTCCTCTCCGCTCTAACATGTAACCTTGACGCACCGGGCGTGAGAGCTTGTCCGCCTGCGGGCGAATCCTGCGCGTGCCCCGACACGTATCACACCAGCAGAGTCGCCCACGTGTGCTGCCGTCGTCACCTCTCCCTCTCTACTGCCTTGCATCCCACTGCTCTTTCCCCCGTACGGTACCCATTACATATCCCGTCCCCCCTCCACCCCGCAGGCCGTTGCCGAGCTGGAGGCGATGAAGGCGGAGGGCACGGTGCTTCTCGACAAGCACCTGGGCAAGACCGCGGAGCAGGTTCGCAAGGAGCAGGCAGCGGTGCTGGCGACGGCGGTGCGGAAGGCCGAGGCCGCCAAGGGCGCCCCGTGGGCCGTTCAGTTCCTGGACGACGTCAAGCGGGTGCAGTGGTACGACGCCTGCGTGGCGGAGAACCCCGCCGTCGGCCCCAAGGTGTCGGCGTAAGCGGCATCAGAGTGTGACGGGGCGCGCCGGCCGGGGTATGCTGGGTGTACGGATGAGGCGGCGGGGCGCGGGGCCAGGCGCGGGGAGGCATCGCGGTGCAGGACAGCTTAGCAATTTGGCCTTTGGGGAGGTGCGGCGAGAGCAGTTGGGGCATGCAGCGTGGGTACGGGACGGGGCAGGCAGCGTGTGCTGTGGTGTGCGTGATGGTGCGTACTTGTAAGGCAGCATGGAAGCGCTCTGGTAGGGCTGGCCCTGTTGCGCTCTGCCGTGGCCCTTCGTCAGACGGTCTGGTCACCTGATTGAGCTATCTATCGATCGAGCTATTGCAGCCCAACAGCGCAGCATGACCTCCAGCCTGGGCGATGGTCCATATAACAGGTGGCGGTGTCCGGCGACTCCGGCGTGTGCTCGAATGTGTGAAGGCCAGGGAAGGCCCTCTCAGCGGGGGTACCAGGTGCTTGTTCCAGCAATGTGTCCCCTGCATCCCATTCTGTGTGTCCACTATGCGCCGTTGTCGCCAACGCCCCATCATGACACCGACATGGCTTGCTTACTGGGGCCAAACTCAGCCGTGCTGACACATGCCGCCTGCGCAACCTTCCCAATGCCCCTGTCTCCCGGCGCGCCGGGCCACCCGCATCCCCGCGATATGTTTCCCGCGTGCTAGAGGTCCTCTGTACTGGCCACGGCCCTCCAGGTAGCCGAGGGGTGCTCCAAGTAATGCTCATAGTAAGCGTGTGGGTGCCGGCGGAAGGTCGCAGAACCTATGCACCAGTGTTCCTGAAGACAGCTGACGCTCGCTTGCAGATATGTTCCTGCGGCTGCAGACGCAGGGCAGCGCAGAGGCAGAGGCGCTGCAAGCGCATGCCTCGCGCACTTGGCACCTCGCTGTTGTTGTCGAGCACTGTTGGGGACAATTGAACCTTAGTCCATTCCTATAGGAGCTCTGGCGGCCACAATTGCGCTGGAGCGTTGTACGGCGACCAATGCCATTGTGGCCAAGAGAGCTCAGACGGCGCACCACGACCTCCCAAGCCCATTTGCGACCGACGCTCCTGCACAGCCACTTCACACACTTTCTCCTTACAAACAGAAATGGCCCTGTGCATGCAGACCCGTTCGGTCGCGGGCGTCCGCGCCCGCAGCGCTGTGCGCGCTGCCCCCTTCCGCGGCAGCCGCATGGTCGTCCGCGCCAGCCCCGCTGTGTCGGAGATTGTGGACAAGCTCAAGACCCTGACGCTGCTGGAGGCGTCGGAGCTGGTCTCCGAGATTGAGAAGACCTTCGGCGTCGATGCCTCGGCTGCCGCCCCTATGGCGATGGCTATGCCCACGGCCGCTGCCGCCGCTCCCGTTGTTGAGGAGAAGACCACCTTCGACGTCGTCCTGGAGGAGATCCCGGCCGACAAGAAGGTCGGCGTCTACAAGGTTGTCCGCAACATTGCCAACATCGCCGTCAACCAGGTCAAGGACTTCACCGCCACCCTGCCCAAGGTCCTCAAGGAGGGCCTGAGCAAGGAGGACGCTGAGGCCGCCAAGGCGCAGGTGAGGCCGCCGAAGCTTGTCGCGACCGCGTGGCTGCGAGCGCCGCCCTATTCGCAACTAGTTGCTCCCCGCCTGCAGTTCATGAGCTTGCCTGCTCAGCGTGCATGTCTGGTCCTTTGCTCCCTACTTGCGTTCGGGCGCAGTTGTGTTACGACTTACATGCTCCCGCGCCCTTTCTTTTACCTCGCAGCTCATTGAGGCTGGCGCCAAGGCCAAGGTCGCCTAAGCAGCTCGATGCTAAGCACGACGACGCGAATTGCCCTGCCGTGGCTGTGCTTGCGGCGGCGGACAACCTCGCGCTGGAGTGTGGACGTTGTGCGGCTCGCGTGATGTGTGGAACTAGCTGGCAGGCTACGGTTGCAGCCTGGCCTGCGAGGTTGGGCTGCGACCTGCAGCGCCGATTTTTGTGCTTGGACTCGGCGCGCGGAGGGCCTGGACTGGTGGACGCTGCTCGGCTTGCGAAGTGCTCGCAGCTGTGGCGCGCCGCCGACCCCACCTGCGGGGGAGCGCGGACTACTGGAGGACGCAGGCGCTCAGATCGAGGATGGTGCCGCTGCGTGCGCTGGACCGGGCCAGCTGCTGCAGCGTGGAGCGCCTACGATCTGCCTTGGGTAGACACTAGGGGAACACGAGGGTGGAGGCACCCCTGGAGGGGCGCAACTGGGCGGTGCCGACGTGCCGCATGGGGTATCCCGGCTATGACATGCGCTGCGGCTGTAAGGTCGTGGCTGGTGCTTCCATGTCCCGTTGCACAACCTGACGCAGCAGGCGCTGCCTCAGATCACGACGGCTGATAATTGTGCGGGGCGTGGGCCCGGGTGCCAGCAATGCGCAGCACAGCTGCTGCTGGCCGTCCTAGATGCACGAGACCCCAGGCAAGGCTCATCTGCGGTTACTTACAATGCATACTGTAGAGCAGCATGCTCGCAAGAGGTGCTGTTTCAGCCAAAAACAGCCCACTGGAAACGCGGTACTACAGCGGTATCAAGTCATGCTTCACTCCTGGGTACACACCCAAGACATATGCACTTGAGACCTACGAGCAAGCTGTGACACGCTGACAGCAGCAAGTCTGGTTATGCAAATATGCGAAGAGCCACTTGCTTAAACTCGGCAAGTCTCCTTGTAAGGCACCCCCACTTGCACCCTGCCGCAACTCCTGGCCGCCGCCATCGATTACAGTACCCCATCCGATCACGCACTCTGGTTGCTGATGTAACACGGCCCCTCGTGACCAGGGTCCCTGCAACCTAACTCAATGCGGTGCAGGCGTGCCACGGCGTGCAAAAACTCCATGTCCTGATTACAGCCCAGCAGCGTTGCTCTAAGTTGCGAGTTCAAGACACAAGCCCACAACCTGCCACAATGTGCCCAGCATCCTTGTCTAGATGTCTTATACGACGCTGCCTTCCGCAGCGCCCCGCCCATCAACGCCTGCCGCCCCCCGGCCTGTCCCCCGGCCCCGGCCCCGGCCACGGCTCCCTCGCCCTTCTTTCCCTGCGTCCTCATCCCCATAGCCAGGCCCACGACCGCCGCGTCCCCGGATTGGCCGAGCGCGACCCTCAGCCCCCACAGCTCGCGCGCCCACTGCCTCAAGCCCATCGATGGCTCCCGGACTCGTACCCGGCACCACTGGCCCCCGTCCTCGCCCGCCGCGCCCCGGCCCCCCGTGATCACCGCCCCCGCGGCCGCTGCCCGACGGGGCGCCCGAGGCTTGCCGCTGCATCGCGTGCACAGGCTTTGGGCTTCCCAGCACAGCTGCGATGGCAGCTGCCGCAGCAGCGGACGCCGAGGATGGCGGCGATTGCGAGGGCGCTCCGCTGCTAGGGGCAGGCCCCTTCGCGGTTGCTGTGACCGCTGCCGGCGGCTCTCCGGCCCTGCCGCCGCCGCCGCCGCGGCCGCGGCCCCTCCCGCGGGCTGCATCATCGCTGCCGCCATGCTGCCGTCGGCCCGGGCCGTCAGCCTGCGGTTTACTAGGCGTGCCCTCGCCGCCCAGCCCACCGTCCAATCGGCAGGCGATGGACTCGGGCCCAGCCGCCCGCGACGCCTCGCCCGCACCGCCGGACTCCTGCGGTGCCGGCCCGGCGCCCTGCCGCCGGTGCGACTGCGGCCGCCGCTCGCCTCTGCCCGGCCGCACGCCTGCGCTCGGCCCCGGCCCATCTTGCTGCTGCTGCTGCTGCTGCTGCTGCTGCTGCTGCTGCTGCTCTTGCTGCTCCTGCCGCTGTTCCTGCTTCTGCTGTTCCTGCTGCTGCTTTTCCTGCTGCTGTTGCTGCTGCTGCTCCGCCAGGCTCCAGCCCGCTATCGAGTAGCTGACCTCCTCCACCAGGCCGCCCGCCGCGCGCTGCCGCGCCAGCACCTCGGCGTGCCTCCGCTGCACCTCCGCGTACGGCGCCAGCTCCTCCGCGCTCAGCCGCTGCTCCGACTGCAGCTGCGACCCCGGCCCCGGCCCCTGCTGCTGTGCTTTCGGCTGGGCCGTCGCTCCGCGGCGCCTGAACTCCGACGAGGAAGGCCCGACGCCGGGCTCTGCGTCCGCTCCGTTGGCCGGGTCGCCGGCGTCGGCGTCGGCGTCGGCAGCGCGCGCGGCCGCTAGCTGCGCGCGCAGCGACGGCACCAGTGAAGCCCCCGGCGCGGGCGCACGGCAGATGGGGCAGCTGGTCTCGAAGGCGCCGTCCTCGTCACGCGGAGGCAGGTCCTGCTTCTGTGACAGGGAGCCGGCGGGGGAGGAAGTGTGCATGGGCAGGGAGCCGCACCGCACGACCGCACCATTCGCTTTGCGGTAGCGGGCCAGTGCAAGGCCTCCCACCAGCGGCCTGCTCCGGCTGTGCCCTTACTCACCCTCAGCACCGACGCCGCAGATGCGCCCGTGTGGCTGATCAGCGCCCGCTCCTGGTCCTCCAGCGCGCGCTGGCGCCAGCACCACCAGGGCACGTAGCAGCCCCTGCCGGTGCGGGACAAGGCGTCAGTGCGAGGCCGAGAAGTGCGGATGGGTGCTGGCACGTGGCGTGGAAAGAAGTCGCAGTTCTACGGTAGGTTGGTGGGTTGGGCGATGGACGACACGCGGTAGGGCCTTGCCTGTGGAAGGCATGGAAGCAAGGCAGCCGGATGGCCTCGCCGTCCGCGTCCCCGCCGCCGGCCGGCGTGGCCTCGGCTTCGAGGGGGCACAGGCAGAAGGTGCAGTTGCCTGTTGGAGGGCGAGCGGCTGCATAGGTTAGGCGCTTGGGGAACCAGCTGTAGGGGCTGAGGGTGGAGCAGGGCAGGGAGGCAGGCCTGAGCAGCGCGCCAGGCCGCACGGCGCACCAGCACCACAAAGCGCGGCGCGCGCCTGTGCGCGTCTTGCCTTCAGGCTTGTTCTCCCGCGTAACCCAATCAAGGGCCGCGTCGCAGAGCTGGAAAAGCACCATATCCCCCGCAGAGCTGCGTTGGGAGGGCAAGGTAGGACGAGGCGCGCGTGTGGCGGGTCGCCGAAAGAACAGGCCGGGGTACGGGGGCGTGTACATGGGGGACGTGCGTGGGGCTGTGCGCGTGTAAGGGGAGAGTTGCAATCGCCCTAGACACTACCGCACGGCAAAGGGGAGAGCCTGGGCGGCACGGTGGAGGCGTGCCTGTCCTTGTACCCCCGCACGCACCTCGCCGCCTCCTCCCTGAGCCGCTGGACGAGCTGCGCAACCCGCTGGTCGCCAAGTCCTCTCATCGTGACCTCCACCGACGGGCTGACAGCCGGATAGCCACCGACCACGGCAATGCTGAGGATGCCCTCCACAAAGGCCGATACATCCTCGGCAAGCCCCCGCGGCAGCAGCTTAAGTGACAGAGTGCAGCGCACATTGCTTGTGCCGTTATGGTCTACGGCGAGGTCATCTTCATAAGTGGCGGCAAGAGCATCGAGCTCAATTGCAAGCTGATCGTCCTCCATACAGGCGCTGTCAGGTGTGTTTCATCGCTTGGGGTGTAGAAGTCACAAGTGAATGATGTGTGCAGAGTCGAGAATGCGATGTGCGAAGGGTGCTCCGTGTGCGGCGAGTCGCCCCTAGTCACCGCGGCGAGTCGACCCCAGTTCGCGCCCAAAAGCAGATCGTCGACCGACAGCCCACGCCTCCAGCGCTGCCTTGCATCTAAAGTCTTTGTCGTCTGATTACGTCCTCAAGTTGCCCTCGGCTGTCTTGCAATCGCAAGCATCGTGGAGCCTTCCGAAGTGAGCTCTCACCACATGCAATATGACCTAAGCTCGCATTGAATATCACGACGCCGCAGCCGCAGCGCCATGGAATCGGTGCTGGGCGAGCTCGCGGCCCTCGCAAACGACCCTTTGGCCCGCTATGAGGGCGCCCTCAAGCGCTGGAAGCTGTGGCGCGACAATGTCCCCCTCTTCTACACCACCTGCCTGCACATAGGCCTGGCGGTGCCCAGGTGCGGCGCCAGGAGGACGGGGGCGCTGTTACGCATGCTGCCGCTGGAAGGGACCGCAGGGGCTGCAACGAGGACGCAAAACCCACAGCCCAACCCCCCTCCTGTGCCACCCTCCACGCTGCTCTCCGCAGCATGAGCGCGCAGCTTTTCCCCCGCCTCGTCCGCGGCGTTGACCCCTCCCCGGGCCTAGTACGACATGCTGTGCTGTACGGCACCTGCGCCGACCCGGAGACGGGCTTCGGCGACGTCATGCTTGCCTCCGCCGCCGTGCACGACCCCAGCGCCGCCGCCGGCACTGGCACAGCCGCCGCCGCCGGCACCGGCCTGACGTCGTCGTCGGGCCGCCGGGCTGAGCCGACGTCGGAGCTCATTGTGAGCTTTGCCCACGAGGGCGACGTTGACCGCGTCCGGTACTGTCCGGACCAGCCGGCGCTGCTAGTGTCAAAGTGCTCCGGCGGCGGCCTGACGCTGTACGACGCCACGGCAGCGCTGGCGGTGGCTGCAGAGCACGAGGCGGCGGCGCGAGAGGCGCTGGCGGCGCGGGGCGGGGCCAACGATAGCGACGACGACGAGGACGAGGATCAGGACGAGGCAGAGGGAGAGGATGGGGATGCCATGGACGCGGACCTGCCGGGGCCCAGTGCGGCAGGAGCCAGGTGGCGGCGGCGTGCGGCTAGCGATAACGGGGACGACGACGAGGACGACCCGCGGCGGCAAGGGGATGCCACGTACCGCCTGTCCTGCGAGCGGCAGGAGGGCGTCTCGCTGGCCTGGGGCTGCGGCGGCGCCGCTGGCGCAGGACCGGCCGACGCCGCGACCGGAGACGGTGGCGGCAGCGGCCCGCTGCGCTTCTTCAGCGGCGTCACCATGGGCGCTGTCGGCGAGTACACCGTGCGGCCAGACGGCTGCCTAGCGGAGGTCGCGGTGCGGCGGGGCGGGCATGACGTCGACGCCGATGTCATGGACCTGGCCTGGGCCGCCGACGGTGGGCCAAGCTCGGGGCTGCTAGCATCGGCCGGCACCGACGGCCGGGTCCTACTGTGGGACCCGCGCCAGCAGCGGCCCGCGCTGTCGGCGCCGCGCTGTCGGGCCGACGTCAACGCGGTCGCCTTCTCGCGGCCTGGCGGCGGCGCCGCCGCCTCGGCGCCGCTGCTCGCCTCCGCCGGTGACGACGGCGTGGTCCGCGTGTATGACGTGCGGCAGCTGACGGCCGGCGCGGGTGCCGGCGGCGCCGCCGCCGCACCGCCGCCGTGCTGCCTGCACCGGCTCAAGGCGCACCGCTGCAGCGTGCGTGCGCTGGCGTTCAGTCCGCACTGCCCCTCGCTGCTCGCCTCGGCGGACGAGCAGGGTCGGGTGCTGCTGTGGGAGCTGGGCCGCGAGGCGCCGCTGCCCGAGGGCCTCACCAGCCGCCCGCCGCTGCTGTTTGTACACGCGGGCCACCTGCTGCCCGTGGACGACATGGGCTGGAGTACGGAGCTGTACGGCACGCTGGTTTCGGTTTCGGGCTTGCTGGATCCGGACGTCGTGGAGCGCGTACGGCAGACGGACGCCGACCTGGGGGAGCTGCGGGCGCAGCCGCCGGCGGTGGAGGTGTGGCGACCGGCGGCAGACATGCTGCCGGCATATGCTGGCGGCGGCGCGGCGGGGCCTGGGCCGGCGGCGGCCGCGTCGTAAGGGGCGTAGGCTGTGGTGCAGGGTTAAAGCCGGGAAGGTTCATAACCACTGGGCCTCTTAAATTAAACCAGGTGGAAGTCATTGGAGGGTACCTGACTGCATGTGGGGATGGTGGGGCGAGGCGGTGCATGGGGCTATATGACGGACGATGCTGAGTGGGTTATAGCGTGAGTGCACCTCATTGTGGCTGGCGCATGACGCAGCAGGGCCGAGACGCTAGACACGCGCAGGAGGCTTCTTGATTGTTGTGGTGCAGTTTGTGTAGGGCCCGGGCGATGCGAACAAAAAGGCGCAAGTACGCAAAGGCAGCACATATCCGGGGACGTGCGTGTGTGCACGGGGCCCCGGAGGTTATCACCGTGTCGGCGGGCCGTCTGCATGCAGTGTGACGAGCTTGCGGACTGCAGCTGCGGTAGGTGGGTGGCGACTGACGGATGTGGATGCGGGCTAGGGGCGCCGGAATCAGGATGCCGTTTACAGCACCGCCACACCCTGTTTGTGGCCCAGCCGAGCGATCTCTGCTGTGCGGCTTGATAGCCGAGCCACACAGACGGCGCAACAGCGTCTTATTGACAAGTATGTCCCCAACAGAATGGGAAAAAGGGCGTAACCCCAATCCGTCCTCCGTCTGGGGCTGCCGGCCGCCCCCGACCATCGGGGCTTCATCAGTCCAAGGCGTAGAATCGTCTCGGCACCGCCACCACCTCTCTGCACCGGACAGTGCATCCGTCAAGTGCGTTGCCGACACACCGTGATCACAGGCTGCTCCCGGCATTCAAGGGCGGTGGCGTGGAGGACAGAGCCCTGGGCAGCACCACGCCCCGACCCGCCGCACAGCCCCTCGGCGCCTGCAGCGGGCGATGCGGCCGGCCAGCCGCCAGCCATCATCCAAACCAAATCAACATACATACCGCAAACGACGGAATAACATGTAAGCAGGGTCAGAATACACTTTGGGGCTCTGCGCGGGCTTGGCCTCGGCACGCCACTGCGACACGCAACGGTAGGGACACGACCACACGACCAAAGCCGGGCCGCATAGGAGCGGCCGCCACCGTGCGGCCTGCAGCAGAGGGCGCCCGTCGCGCGGCCAGCACACGCCGCCAACACCAACAGCTGCAACCAATGCCAGTACTCTTCGTTACGCCACGGCTCCCACGCCCACGCCCTCGACCCCACTCGCACACACGTGTCGGGCGCAGCGCGGCGCCGCCCACTCCCAGCCCACTCGCTCGCCGCTCCCGCTCAGCAAACACATCACACACGCCCAGACACCTCACAACACTGGAACCAACGCCACGCCTCACTCCACTTCCCGATACGCACCTTCACCCTCAGCTCCACTCCTCATGGGGCCGCTGCGACGCACCCACTGCCCTCGCAACCTCCTGCCTGATAGTTTCCATGCTCACAAGTAACCCGCCGTGGCCCATTCATGCCCAGCCCCAACACCCGCTGAGCCGTCTTCAAGCTACCAGTCAGCCATGACCCGTACATCCACACGGCCGCAGCCCCTCACTCCGCTCCTCCTGCTGCTCCTCCTTCTCCTCCTCCTCCTCCGCGCCTCCTGCTGCTCTGCTCCTCCGCTCCACCCGCTTACGACACCAGCACGCGGTCCGCCCAGCTGAGCAGCAGCTGGCGGCCCAGCGAGGGCGCGTCGCGCACCACCTCGCGCACGATCTTGGTGGGGTTGATGTCGTCCTGCACCAGCCGCAGCAGCCCCAGCACCTCGTCCAGGTGCAGCTTGTTGTCCTCCGTCAGCGCCAGCATCAGCTGCGGCCGGCGAGGGAGGCAGGGAGGGAGCCGCGCGACGGTGTCGGTTTACAGCCATGCTCAGCGCCCGCGCCGGTTGCACAACCCGCAAGTTCGCGCAGGTAGACACAAGGACCTGGCGCCGGCATGCCACCGCGCCGGCCTCCCCAGCCATGGGCTCCACACCACCACCTGCACCCGCTGCCGTGTGGCTGCCCCCATTCCAGCCCCGTCTCCCCTCCACACACGCGCCCAGCCCCGCCCTCTCCCTCCCTCCCTCCCACCTGCGTGCGCAGCTTGTCGTCCAGCAGCAGCACCCGCAGCGCGTCCTTGGCGGTGTCGCTCAGGTCCAGGCCGCCTGAGGAGGATCCCGAGGATGAGGCCAGCGCCAGGCCGCCCTGCCCGGCGGCCGCCGCGGCGGCGGCGGCCTTCTTGCCCGCGGCGCCCTCCTTGGCCAGGTGCAGCAGGTTCTCCAGCCGCTTCCACTGGAACTTGCCGTCCTGGAACAGCACCTTCGAGGCGGAGGGGTGGGGTTGGGGGGGTGGGGAGAGGACGGGTGAGCTGAGCGCGAGACCATTCCCGCAGCGCCCCGGGCGTCCTTGATGGTGAGCGATGGGGTTGGCCGAGGCGCGGGCCGCCCCAGGCCCCCGGCCTGCACGGCACCGCGCAGCCTTCTAGAAGAGGAAAGCCCTCGGCGCCGACACGGGGCCAGCATACCCTCCGCTTCACCTCTGCCCCCTGCCCCTCTCCCTTCCGTGCGCACACGCGAGCACGCGCGCGCGCACCTGGAACAGGCGCTCGCGCAGCGCGGGGTCCTCGTCCGTGAGCAGCCTCCTGGCGACGTAGGGGTAGGCCACCTCCAGGAAGTGGAACTCGGGCTTGAGCGTCATGCAGATGCCCTCCTGTGTGCCGATGGAGAGGGGTGCATGAAGGAGGATGAGGCAGGGCGGGAAGGGGGCTTGCGCGGCAGCCAGAAGATACGGCCACCGCAGCCTCGCATGCCGGGCCGTGTTGCGCTCGCCCCCGCCGAGGAGACACGGCCGCGGCGGTGACTGCGCCGCCAAGCCGTGCGGCTGCCGTGGACCCCCGCCAGCGCCACCGGACCTCGTGACTGCCCCTTCCCCCCCTCCCTCCCCCCTCCCTCCCCCCTCCCTTCCCTCTTTCCCCCCTCCCTCACCCCTGCCCC
>BDDC01002299.1:0-12024 GCA_001662425.1 Chlamydomonas sphaeroides | reverse complement strand
ACACCACTGGCGCCCCAAATTTTGAAAGGTTGGGAGGGTTTTGAAGGGGCCTGGAGGGCTCTAAGGGCCCTGGAGGGCTCTGAAGGGCTCTGGAGGGCTCTGGAGGGCTCTGAAGGGCTCTTGAGGGCTCTGAAGGGCTCTGAAGGGCTCTGAAGGGCTCTGAAGGGCCACCGAGGACTCTTGAGGGCTCTTGAGGGCTCTGAAGGGCTCTGAAGGGCTCTGGAGGGCTCTGGAGGGCTCTGAGTCTCCCAAGCCCTTGCATCCTGCCCGGAGCCTTGTGGGCTCTGTCCTATTTGAAGTGTCTGGCGAGAGCGCCGCACTGACTACATATCCTATCTAGGCTCGAGTGTTGGAGACAGGGAGTTTTGGATCGCATGGAGAAGGGGGGGCGTCTGCAAGCAAGTGCATGGCAGTCAGCCGCATTCACCCCTGCCCTCCTCCATCCCCCCTTGCCTCCCTGCAACCCCCCTTGTAATAGTAATAGTTGAACACTGGGCTTGCGCCCTGGCGTGGGTTAAGGGGACAAGCTGGTGAGGCATGTACCCATGGGCTGGGGTCCATACCCAGCAAGCAAGTGCATGGCAGTCAGCCGCATTCACCCCTGCCCTCCTCCATCCCCCTTGCCTCCCTGCAAACCCCCTTATATGTAATAGTAATAGTTGAACGCTGGGCTCACGCCCTGGCGTGGGTTAGGCGATGTCAAGCTGAGCGGCAGCAGCAGCCTCAGCAGTGTGCATAGCTACTTTGCCGCAGACCATCCTCAGGTGCGCTGCTAGCAACCTCCTGTTACGTTTGGGTCAGAGCCGGAGTAGCCTGAGCCCTAGGTTTGGAGTGCACACGCTACGACAGCAGCACGACACGTGCGACACGCCTGGCAACAAGAGCCCACCTCTGTCAACGTCTTCTGAGGACTTCACGTTCCTCCTTCTGTGCCCTTTGATGCACCCGAGCATGGCCCCACAGTTTGGCACTGAGAAGCCAACTTGTGCCAACGATGCAATGGATGCTCGTCACCTTCTGAACAACCGCTACAATGCAGCCCAGGCCAACAACCCTCATCCAGAACGAGGGCGCAATGCTGCCCGATTACTTCCGGCAGCCAGCGGGCGTGATGGCCGCGAGCACAATGATGAACATGCTGCTTCTGCCTATGAGCCGCACATGAGCGGCGGCGAGCTCGACCCCGCCCTGTCGCAAGAGGACTGGCGCGTGGTGGGCACCCTCTTCACACTGCGCAAGAGCGGCGCCTTGGTCGACGGAATTGACCTGAACCGGCTGAACCTGGGCCACAGCAGCGCTTTCCCCAGCAGCCTCTGCCGCCACCTTTCGTCAGCGCTGGCCGACCTGCTCCCCGTGGCGACTATCATGGCAGTGCTCCCAACAGCGGACGTTATCTCCTGCTGCCTGTCTCGGTGCCGCACAGCGTGTGCACGGTGTCGGTCTGCGCACCGCTGCCGCATCAGTACCGTGGCAGCCGCAGCGCTGCACCCTATGCACCCAGCCGCACCGGCCACTTCAAGGCCATTCCGCACGCGCCTGGCAGGGAGGCCAGCGCCAGCGGCGTGCCATATCATGTGTCAGGGCGTGCCTCCCCTTTGTACAGTGGCGGCACCTCTGTCTCCAGCCAGGGCAAGCACTCTCGGCTTGATGACCAAGACCAACACTGGTGGTGCGCCTGGTGCACCAGCAACTCACACAACTTCCACTCGTGCGATCTCCTCCTTGACATGGCCCGCAAGTACAGCTGTGACATTCGACCGCAGGTCGACCTTGGCTGCATGTCAGCCGGCTACCTCAGCTCGCTGCAGGACTACAGTGATGAGCTGATGCGGACCCAGGTGCCATCCCGCTGCACCCGCGCATCGGCCGGCTCAGCCAGCCACGTCGACCCTGGCGACCCCGGAGACCCAGGCGACCCCTTCGACACTGTGGGCGCCAACGCCGCTGACTACGAGGGTGGCGCTGAGAGCATGTACGGCGCCGAGGAGGGCAATGCCGTTGAGTACATCGAGTATGCCGTGTACAATGCCCAGCAGCTGGCCGATGGCCAGCCACTGCAGCTGCCCACCAGCCTGAGCAGCGACAGCCCGTGCACCAGCGCTTTGGCGCCGGGGCCCAAGGAGATTCCGGAGCTGCGCCATGGACAGCATGTCCTCAGCCGCAGCGGCAAGATGACGCGGCACCCGACCATCGTGCGTTCGTTTGGCTCTACAATGGCCGGCCACGTGTGCATGATGGTGTCGTGCGGCCCCAAGGGCAGCAGCCAGTGCCTTGGCTGCCTGTGCGACTTTAACGGTGCGCACAACCTGCCGACGTGCCCGCTGATCAGCTTCCTGCTGAAGGTCGGGTCGGCCAAGAATGGCACCCTGGTCGGCGGTTTCACCTGCACCGAGATCATCCGCGGCCTGCGCTACCTTGCGGGCCTGGAGGTGCAGCCATACTCAGTTGAGGAGGCAGAGCAGGAGGAGCCCGTGCTGATGATGTGCTCGGCGATGTGGGCTTTTGTGTGCGAGCTGTCCTGCTCCAGCTTCTGCGTGGAGGCCCGCCGCGCCCCCGACCTGGAGGTGTCCATGCAGCGCTGCGTGGAGCGCATGCTTAAGAGTGCCCCGCTCGACAAGAAGGCGGTCAGCCAGGAGCCGGTGGTGCCCACCGACGACAAGATGGTGAGCTTCCTCGTCGGACACGCTCACCAGGTGTGCAAGGACGGCGAGGTGCGGCTGGAGCTCTCACGCTGCTACATGCAGTCGCTCATCATGCTCATGCTGAGCCGCCTGTCCCTCGAGGGCATGCTGAGCGTCTACCAGGCGGCCCGGCCCTACACCAACAGTGAGAAGATCAATGGCGTGTGGCTGCTGTCTGCGGAGCAGATGACCGAGGCCCTAAAGGCCACCCTTCAGAACCGGCCCGGCATTACCGGAGTTGGCAGCCAGTAGATGGCCCTCGGAGCTCTCCACCAACTGACCCCGGGGTCAGGCAGTTTACGTTCGGTTTTGGTTCACACGTATTGGTCTGCTTCGTTTCCTCCTTCACCCTACCCGGGTGGCCCTGACGGCCATATTGCACCTACGTCCAGCCAATTGCTACGGTCACATTCAGCATGCAACGGCATGTGTGTCTGCGGTTCCGGTGCTTTGGTGTGCAAGTCTTGCCGCCGCCTGCAGCTGCGCAGTCCTGTTTAAGTACCCGGCGAGCCAGTCTGGTCACCGCCTGGGGAGGTTGAGCATCTGTGCCGGCGCCCGAGCCTTGGTAGTGCTGTGCTGTTGGGGCAGCCGTCTTGCTACTGCTCTTTGCGCGTTCATTCGTTGCACGTTTTCAGGTGAGCCAGTCTGGTTACCGCTGCAGAGTAAATCGTGTGTTGCCGGCTGGTCACTGCTGTGCGTTAATCAAAGGAGCTGGCCCGTCGAGTGCGGGACTGCCATTAAGCAATCAGGCATTGCTTTGCTGCTCCTCCTCTCTCTCTTTCGCGCTCCCTTCCATCCCCATCTGGCAAGCTGGCTGCGAGTCAGTACTTGAACCCCACGTTTGAGGCCGACGCAGCAGCACTTTCCCTGCCCGGTCCCATTGCGCCACTGCCTGCCATGCAGCCCGAGGGTGGGGTTGCCACCCGCACACGCAGCCGCACTGGAGCAGCGCCCGCACCCACGCAGCAGCATGCCGTCAGCACCCCGTGTGCGTCCCCTGCCCGTGGGCGCCGTGCATTGGAGGCCAGCCCATCAGACCCGGAGTGTAGGGTGCCCCGTCCGCTATCAGCCAGCGGTGAAGCAGCTTTCGTCGGCCAGGCGCTCACCCAGCACCTTCAACCTCTGCTGCTCCCGCGCCTGGCAGCCATCCAACCCCTCAGTCCACTGTGCTGCGTGCCAACAGTCACTTCGTTGGGCAGCTCGGAGGACCTCAACGCGTTCCACAGCCCGTCTGCATCCGTGGCCGGCAGTGTGAACAGCCAGCCTCGAGATCGGCAACAGGAAGCCGGCGACGAGGTCAACGGCCCAGAAGGCCACAGCCTGCGTGTGCACTCGGCCTAGCACCCGCGGCGCTTGCAGGGCTCCAAGCCCAAGCAGCCAGAGCCGCGATGGACCTGAACCAACAATTGCAGGCATTACCAGCCACGGGTCGCTCAGCAGCAAGCGGCCGTGCAGCAGCAAGTGGCAGCCAGGGCGATGGCCGCCGCCGCCAACCCGCCGGTGGTGCCTGTCACAGCACCACCACAAATAGTGCAGCACCTAGCAGCGGCAGCTCCCCCGCTGCCGCCTCCACCTCTACCTGATCTGGCCCAGCAGCCCGCACCCGCGCAAGCACCGCTGCCACCCGTCGCGGCCGCACCGGCCCAGCCCGCCGTTGGCGCCGCCGCCCGCACCGCCGTTGGCGCCGCCGCCCGCACCACCCGCCGCTCCACCACCCGTGCAGCTGCAGCCGCTGGCGCCCCTGCTGGCACCGCTGCTGGCCCAAGCGCCCCCTCTCACGGTGCCACAGCCACCTGCCACCGTCGCCCAGCCTGTGCTGGCACCACCAGTACCCCCAGTGCCGCCGCCTAACACGCCAGTGGCGGCGGCCCTGACCACCAGCACCATGCCCGTCGTGCATGGTAAGGAGGTCTTGGAGGGCAAGTCGTCAACATTGCATATTAAAGTTCGATGCGGAGGTGTATGCACAGTCACAGTCCACACTGGAGGGCTCGCACACACAGCTGATGCGGGTGCAGTCGTGCACGGACCTGCAAGGCCGTGGCGACGCAGGCCTTGCCATGGCGGCGCTGATGAAGCTGCCCAACACTGGCAGCGCTTACTACCGGTGGGCCCACGGCCGGCGTGACCGTATCATGGACGAGGCACGCAGACGTCACCAAGCCCGCACCGCCACCGCAGGCATCCCCATGAGAGAGTTCTTCAGCGATCTGGTGCTGGCGTGCTCGGTGGCCAAGCTGGACCTCAAGTTTGCACGTGAGATTCACCGCAAGGCGTACAATGACCTGGTGACACTGTCCGAGTCGACGGATGCACCCAGCATGCTGTGGGGCCACTTCGAGACCTTGCTGGCGGCAATGCCCGAGGGTGAGAGAGCACACTTTGTGCAGCACTTCTTCGATCACCTGCCCAAGGGCGTGATGCAGCTGCTGCAGAACAATCCAGCCCTGCTGCACGGCATGAAGCCAGTGGAGTACTTCGTTCGTTTTGGCAGCTTCAACTTCTGGGAGTTGGCTGACACCTGCTGGGTGCCGCCCAACCCCAAACCCGAGCGTCCGCTCCAACCGACACCTCCGTCACGCGCCACCACACCTGAGCCCCCGCGCTACCGGTCACCCCATCCAGCAGCTGGGCCCGTCGACCGCCCACATAACATTCAGCGACCAGGAGCCACGGGAGGCGTGGCCGCACTCCTTCAGTGTGTGCCAAGGCGGCAGGGACCGCAGCGGATGCAGTGACGGCTACAACCCCTGGTTCACTTTAGGGTTTAACACTTTTATGTAATGCACCGCCGCCGCCGGCGGCCACACAGCACTGGCAGCTGGGCCCGCTGGGCGCCAACTGATGCACCACGCAGGACAGCTGCCAGTCATTTGACGGCCGCGGCTACAGTGGCGGTGGTGGAGGCGGCCGTGGCAGCGATGGGGCCGGCAGCAGCGGCGGGTGTGGCTAGAGCTACCCGCGCCGCGACCAGGGCCCTCGGCCCGACGGCGACGACCGCCACGGTGAGCACCGCTACGACCAGCAAGGCGAGCAATGCCGCAACGATTGCCGCAATGACGGCTGGGGAGACGACGGGTGCAGCGACGGCCACGGTGATGGCTGCGGCGGCGGCCACGGAGGCGGGCGCTACCGCGACGACTGGGGCCCTGACTGCTCCACGTGCGGCCGCCGTCACCCACCAGGCGACTTCCCCAGCTACCGGAGGATGCAGGAGGAGCTGTGAGAGCTGTGAGCCAGCTTGCAGCTGCCACACGAGCCCACACCGGGGCGCGAGCCGCCGCCGCAGCAGGGCCACTACATCGGCAACAGCCAGGGCAGCCTACCCCCGCCGCGGCGCTCCACGGCGGCAGTGGTGTACAGTAGCTGCAACTTCCACGAGGATGACTTCTCACCGGAGGACGACAACTACTACACCTACAGCAGCTATGCGAGTGCTGCTGAGGGAGGTGGGCCCTGGCCAGTCATCACGTCGGACGATGAGGGGGAGCACAAGGCGGCTTCCCCGCCAGGAGCCGCCAGCTCTGCGGCCGGCCCACCAGCCGGCGGTCTGAAGCGCCGGCACACCTTGGTTACACTCGCCATCCACGCCATGCTGGTGCAGCATGGACTGGCGCCCACTGTGGACGAGACCTGCACGGAGTGGGTGACGCTAGCCGCTGCTCAGTTGGAGGCAGAGCAGCGACGGCGGCAGCACCATGAGGTGTTGCGGTGCTCCGTTCAGGAGTGCATGGGCCCCTACCTGGCCGTGCTGGACCTTGGCAGGCTTCCGACGCAGCTGGTGCAGGCCGATGCATGCCCCGCCAAGACAGTGGCGGGTGGGACGACCCTGGAGGGCAACATGGAGCCCGGACGCTGGCCCTGGGAGACGGCCAGGATCACGATCACCAACCCCCAGCACGAGCGTGAGGAGGTGGAGGCCGCCCTTGTGGAGGCCGCCATTGCAGAGGCTGCCCCTGTTTCAGTGACGTGGCTGGCAGGGCCGTGCGATGACTGCCACGTGGCGCTCACCAACCAAGTGAGGCAGAGTAGGGAGCTGTTCACGGGGGCAACACAATGCGCTGACACTGCCGACGCTGACACAGACACCGCAGAGGGTGCGCTTTCCACGCCTGCAGCCGCCATTGTCGCAGCCGGCATCCTGGAGAGCTTTCCGCCCTGCACCCCAGCGCCCAATGCCTTCCTGCCCTGCACGCCATGCAAGCCCAGCAGCCTGACGCCGCCGAAGCAGACGCTGCTATCAGCCCTCAAGACGCTGGCGCAGGTGCAGCAGGTGTACGACTGGGACCAGCCACTTCTGAGCATTCGTGCCAGCATGGACTGCACCGCCAGGAGGCGCGCCAACGTGCTGCCGGCCGTCAAGCCACCAGCCTCAACGAGCAGCCGAGCCTCCCCAGTGTGCACTGTGGCGGCGCTGCCCGCCGCCGCCAAAGCACCTCCACCGCCCGCCGAGGCATGCTGCTGTCACCGCCTGGCTTCTTTCCTATCCTGACGGAGCCAGCCGACGCCGAGGACGGCCTGGTGGCTTTTACTACGTTGGGGGCACAGCTCACGCCGGTGGGCTTCAAGCCAACACCCGCACCCACGAACATCGGAGAAGCAAGTAAGCACGTCTGATGGCGAGCACAGCAGCCTCGACGCCCTGCCACCGTCAACGTCGCCGTCACTGTCACTATGTCCGGTGCCAACACGCCCGAAGCACTTAGCATTGTGCATGACACACTGTCGTGTGCGGTGAGCAATACCAAGAAGCAGCAGCAGTAGCCATGGCTGGCGGCATGTGCAGCCGCGGATGAGCAGCCCGGCCCTAGCACACCGGTTGCCATGGCAGAGGAGCTCCACATGCTGGCTGCCAAGGAGATGCAGTCAGCCTTCTCGGACGGCTGGCCAACGGACGAGCAGTGTGCAGCACGCGCCGACGCCGGCTCAGATGGTGAGAGCAGCCGGCCGTCACTGTCGCCGCACAACGAGCTACACCTGCAAGTGGCGCTGCAGGAGCAGGCACGCATGCATCACGATGTTCAGAAGTGGCTCATTGGCCTGGCGGCTGTGCTGCACGGCTGTCCGCTGCCGCCGGATCTGGGCAGAGACGTCAATGTTGGGCCACGCCACGGCGGCCCCAGCGTGGATGACCCAATCAAGGTGTTCTGCAGCAAGAACGGCGTGCAATACATGGTCGCCTGCGCGCCGGCGCAGGTGCAGGACTACACGGAGATGAACTCCCGTCTGCGCAACCACCTCATCCGCAACAACCCCTTGCTACTCACCTACATGCTGGCACGTGTGAACATGTTCCACCTGCCCCTCTACACCATGGCGCTGCTGACGCTGGGCAAGAAGCGTCACTACTTCCATGTGCTGCGTGACAACAGTGCCAATGTCAACCTGATCACTTGGGACGTGGTCAACTCGCTGGGCCTCAAGTATTGCCCCACCGACATCAAGCTGACAACGGCACTCAAGGGCAACGACAAGCCCTTGTACAAGCTGGATCCGACCGACCTCAGGGTTGCCATGCTGTTCGGCACGCCCCACGGCACCAGCTTTGCGCTGACGAAGACGCTCATTGTGGCACCCAACTCCGTCTTCCAGTTCGTGTTGGGCAATGAGCAGATGCTGATGCTTATGGATTTCCTCACCCGGTGGCCCATCACTCAGTTTCACTACTTCCCCAACGTCCTTCTCCACCCCCACTGCCTTGCCTCCATCCCCCTGATGCCGGTGCTGATCAAGGCCAGCGACAAGGCAGGACGGGCTGCATTGTGTCACGTCCAGGCGGTCGTCAGCTGCTTCACCTCCTACCTTGGTGCAGAAGCTGGGGGGGAGTGCAACTGGCGGCCGCCCTGCAACACCAGCCCCTGCAACACTAGCCCCTGGGGAGACTGCTTCGGCATCGAGCCAGATGACGGGCAGCCCCTGGGCGTGTACCGGCCGGCGCCAGAGCTGTCACCATCAATGCCCAAGGACAACAAGGCCATGCTGCCGCTCCCTGGCGAGTTCGTGGTGCTGCTGGGCGCCAGTCTGATCGACCACCGCCAGACGAGCGCCAACCACCCACAAGCCAACGATCTCTCCGAGCGTGCCGTGCAAATCTGCAACCGTGCCCTGCACCGTATTGCGCTTGTGCACGGCGGACACGGCAACTGGGACAGCCACCTGCCGTACCGCAGTGCTCCATGTGGCTGGCACCGCACCACGTCATGTTCGTGCTGCTGCCTACCATTCCACCCAACGTTAGCGCGCAACTTAAGGAGCCGCTTGACTTCGATGACAAGGACGCCGTGGTGCCCTCGGTCCTGATTGGCAGCACCAACGTCCGCCGCAGCATCGTCATCGCCTTGGGCAACCTGGAGACCACACAGCACCGGGACTGCCTGCACTACACCATGCTGCACAGCGGCGGCCTAGCTCTGCGGCTTCAGCGGTTCGAGGTGGGCAATTACGTCTACTACTGCAGCACCAGCGCCCGAACCATGCTCAATGCTCTGACAGCCCCGGCAATCCTGCATGTACATGAAGTGCGTGACAGCAGCGTGCTGCTGCTGGAAGGACGCTGCGGCACCACCATCACTGCGCATGTCACCCATTGCACTCCCTGCCACCTGCCCATCGGTGAGTGTACCGTCGATCACACACTGGCCTGGCCGAGCAGGGCACATGCCTGCGAGGTGTGCAAGTACCCCAACAACGAGGCCGTCTTGGTGTTGTGCAACGCTTGCGGCACCGGCTGGCACACCTACTGCCTTGAGCCCCAGATGGAGGCCATCCCCGATGGAGACTGAATCTGCCCAAACTGTATGGACAAGGGTGTCACTGTTGAGCAGCTGCCCAAGAACCTGCGACGGGCCATGCTCCCGGAGCCGCCAGCTGAGCTGCGTGAGTTCCACGGGGCAGTGGTGGTGCCGCCAGCAGCCAAGGGGGGGATCCGTAACACCTGCGGCCTAGGCGTTGCCATCTACATCGGCAGGCACGGTCGGGGGCACCTGTTCCACGTTGACTATGAGGACGGGATTTCGGAGACCATGATGCTTATGGAGCTGAAGCGGTGCCTGGAAGGGCAGAACCGCACGGCCGCCGTAGCCGGCGCCACGGGGCTCAGCCTTGACTGCGATCCCAAGACCCTGCTCCTTGGAGGCATGCCCGGCATGCACCCGGCCAGCACGCCGCGCGCCATCCGTGCCAATCGCCTCGACCACGTCACCCCCCTGCACCCCACGGACGTTGTCCAGCTCGGCATCGCCCTGGACCTGTCAGTGTTCAGTGACGTGCTGTGGCTCACCTGCGGGGTCGACGATGCCGCCCTGCAGCTGCTGAGTCGCAGCATCCGGGTCTGCTCGCTCGACGTGAGCAACTCCGGCTGGCGCCAGACACTAGCCAGCCCCATGCATCAGCTCTGGGTTGCCAACATAGGGGACGCACTAACTGACATGCTAGCACCCCTGGCAGAGCGGGGTTATGCAGACGTAGCAGTGTTTTGGGTTAGCGGCATGTACAAGCGGGATGCTGATAAGGCCCGGTTTGGCTGGCTCAGCCGGCTGCGTGAACGCGGGCGGGGCAGACTCCTGCCCCTGCACAAGGGTCAGCTCATGGTCTCCGCCATGAGGGGAGTTCGCCACTGAGCAGCGGCTAGAATAGGTCATGCACGCTGGAGACACGTGAACACATCAACTGCATGCTAACCAAGCCGCAGGCGCGGCATTCTGCAAAACAGTCGGCCCTGCGTGGATGCTTGTTTGTGTGAACTGCATGTGCAACTCTGCTTGTGAGGGCAACACCCTGCTTTGCGTGCTTTAGCTTGTGTTGTGAAAGGGGCTTTCCAGGGGGCTTTTCCCCTTGAAATATGTTTGGGTATGAGTCAGGGTTTTCCCTTCGTTCTGTGTCTTAGTGATAGTGTCACGGGCACAGCAGTTGGTCGCCACCCGTTATCGTGTGTTATTACGGCTGGCGAGGGTGCGAGTGACTCCCGTGCCCAGGTTCGTGTCACTTCCAACTAGTTTGGTTGTGACAGCTGTCGAGCCCAGAGGTCAAGTGTGGCCAGAGGGGAGAAACCCTGCCGGCCACGGGGGACCGCTCCGGGGCACAAACCCGGTGTCGGAAGCCTGGGTTATCTTAGGCGCATATGAGCCGACTTCTGTGGTTCTTAGCTGTGACGTGTAATTAGCTGTATCCCCAGGGCCAGTTAGCTGGACTGGGTCGGTTTCACTGTTGTGCCGCCCGATCCCGCAGGAGCGCCCGGGGGCCTCGGCGAGCACTGTTCAGTGCTAGATCCTCACACTCTCGTGCTAATACTGTACCTCTCTCTCTCTATCTCTCTCACAGCAAGCACAAGGGAGTAGAGCCTCCTGAATTCAGAGATCCCCGTGGAAGAGCTTCGACACAGTCCACAGCTGCTAGAGTGCTAGGAGAAGTCACAAGTCAGAGTACCCACGTTGCTCAGCGCGCCTTCAGCTTGAAGTCCGTGGTGTAAAGACGGCAGGCCACTCGTTCAGAGTGCGTTTCCTGTGGTCCCGTCCCAGTGTTGGTCTGTGAATCTTGCTACACAACACCCATAACCCCCTGAGTGACTCCCGTGCCCAGTGACTTCCGACTAGTTTGGTCGTGGCATCATTGGCCCGGGTGATGTGGGCTCACCACCTCTCATGTCCAGCTCTGACTCTGACTCTGATGCGTGATTCTGTCCGGGCTTGGTTGGATGTCTTTGTCACTTGCGTGTTTGTGTGTCGTGCGTGTGTTGTTGGCCCTTGGCCCTGTCCCTTTGCCGGTTGACTCTGTGGCTGCGTGCCCCCCTGCATGTTCCGTGCCGGCCTGCTACCTGCGCTGGTGTACTTCTGCAGCCTGTTTGCGGGCTCGTCCACCCATTGTGGTGTTTCTGTTTCTTTTTCCAGCGTCCGGGCTTCCAATCCCCGCCCATTCTGGTGTGGAGTGAGCGGGTTTATCTTGCCGTGATGCCTGGTGCGGAGGTCAGCCTATGCGCGCTGCACGGCTGATCCGTGGACGTGTCCTCTCTGGGGGGCGGCGTGCGTGGGGCTGGGGCTGCCGCCGGTGTTTGTGCGCTTAGGGGCCAAGGGAGCTGTGCTTCCGCGGCGGCCCCTTGTCCATCTGTAATGCTCCTCGTCCTAAGGTGTGGGGAGGGCTTAGGGTCGCGAGCCAGCCGCATGCTTTGCCGGCACAAGCGAGTTGACTTGCTCTTCTGCAGAATGCACTCATTGTGGAGCTCTTGCACACGCGAACCAGGGACGTTTGACTTGCAAACCTCACCGTCACGAAATGCGCCACAACTTGCTTTGCTGGGGTCAGCTCACGTTGACTGAACAAGAAAACAAGAAAGCAGACGAAAGCATGT
>BDDC01002298.1:3960-14334 GCA_001662425.1 Chlamydomonas sphaeroides | reverse complement strand
CGCACACGACCGAGTGGCTGGATGGGGCAGGCGGGTCCCGGCTGGCAGGCAGGCAGGCAGGCAGGCAGCGGACCGCCCGGCGCTGGGCGGCTTCATTGACCTGAAGCGAAGCAGATAGACGGTCGCATTACAAATGTCAAACCACTGCAGCCAAGGCAACCAAAGAAAGCATGCAACACCGATGTTGCGTGCTGCGGGGGTGGGTGGGGAGCACGCTGTGCGCTGATCCCGCACAACCAACGCCACACGACACCACGGGGTCAGGCAGGCAGCGGACCGCCCGGCGCTGGGCGGCTTCATTGACCTGAAGCATAGCAGGTAGACGGTCGTGTTGCAAATTTCAATCCAGCGTAGCCAAGGCAACGTCGATGTTGCATGCTGTGGGTGTGGGTGGGGAGAAGGAAGGGAGGGGTAGGGGGGGGTTGCATGGGTGGAAGCAGCGAACCCATCACAACTACACCGCCCACCCCTCCGACCCGCACCGCCCCCCGGCAGCGGCCCCCGCCCAGCGCGCCGCGCCAGCCCCACACGCCCCGCCCGCAGCAGCTGACTCTGACTTGTAGGGTGGGACGCGTGGGGTTGATGTGTCACGGAATGGTTATCGATGTGGGGCCTCCAGGGGCCTCCGGGAAGCAGGCGTGTGTGTATGTATCTTGGCTGCGAGCGCCCACGGGGCCGATGTAACCGCGACTAGCTCTGCACTGCTTGGCTTTCTCCTAGCACCGCCCCAACGCGAATACGCGGCCCGGAACCTCATGCGTTTGTCGCTGGCGGGAACGCACGCGACTCCAACACCATACTAGCGCTGCGCAATCCGCATGTCGCCTTAGCTTTGACTGCACTACGAAACGCGGCTATCGCCGTCTGCGGCCTAGATACTGTCGCGCAAGGCGCCATCGCGCGCTCGCGCTTCCTTGCGCGCCTTCGCTTGGACCGCCCAGCAAAGCTGCACGTGAGAAGGGGTTAACGCTCGGGCGCCCACTGCGGAGTCTCGGCGAGCACGGTCGGGAGCGCAGCACGCTCGCCACGATGCCGGTGGCCATCGCGGCTGGCCTCCACCATTCCGCTGTGCTTGCAATTGATCTGGTCGCAATTTGGGCGTATCAAACGCTAGCGTGGCTGGCGCCTACTGCCGCTGGGTCCGGGGCACAAGCTTCGATGATGTCAACGTTGCAAACCCTGGACCGCACATCGCGTCCCCAGCCAACGCCGTGCTTCTCCGCCACCCCGCGCCCCCTAACCCACAGCCTCACACACCCACTGACGGCGGTCGCCGCACAGCTGACCGCTAGGCCCCTCTTCGCGCATGGAGGGGGGTGCGGAGCTGCCGTCGCCGCCGGCACGGCCGCTGCGCAGCACACGAGCCCGGCAGCCGCCCTCAGCCAAGGCGGCGGCCAAGCAGACGGCACGCAAGCAGCCGCTGGCGGAGGCGGAGGACGGTCCCGTCATGGAGGCGACGGCGGCAGCTGACGGCGGCGGCGCCGACGGCGCGGCGGCGGCGCAGCAGCTAGATGTCTCGCCGGGAGCGGCGCCGCCGGCTGATGCGGCCGCCGCCGGCCGCCGCCGCCGGCCATTAGCTGCCGCCGCGGTCGCGGCGGCGCCGCCACGGGGGGGCCGCTCGGCCGCCGCGGCCGCCGGCAGCGGCGACGGCGACGGCGCCGCGGGCGCGGACGAGGGTGCGCCTTGTATCGGTGATGCCGGCGGCGACGCCGACCCCATCAGCGTCAGCAGCGGGGATGACGGGGAAGCTGCTGTCGGCGGCGCCGGCGGCGCCGCCGGCGGCACTGGCAGCGGCGGCGACGATGATGTTATCATGAATGGCTCCTCGACTGACAACGACGACGACTTCGCGACGCCGCAGCCGCCGCCGCCGTCGCGGCGGCCGTCGGCGGCGGCGGCGACAACGGGCGCGGGCCGCGGCCGGGGCCGCGGCGGCCGCGGCGGCGGCAGGGCCGGCGCGGGTGGCGGCCGAGGTGAGCCGGGGGGTGGGTGGCGGGGATGCTGCTGCGCTAGGGGTCCGGCGCGGGCCGAGGCGGCCAGCGGCTCCAGGCTGCGCCTTCGTGCAGGCCAAAAGGGGGGCCCGGGCGGGCGGCGCGGGGGGCTGCTTGCTTTCCAACCGCCAGTCCACTGCTGCGGCGTTGCTGCTCTGCCGCCTGCCTTTCGTCGCCAGCACTGCAGCCAGCACTGCCGCCAGCGCTGCCGCCAGCGCTGCCGCACGCCGGCGCCTCGCCCCCTGGCACTGCCCCTTCCGTTACCCGGCGCCGCCCGCACGTGCGCCCCTGTCCAACGGGATTCCATGCGACTCACTCGACCGCCTCGCTGCCCGGTTTCACGGCCGCCAGCCGCACTGGCCCCTATGCACATCCACACACATGTATGTCGGGTATATGTTGATTATTATGAACACATGGCCTCCTCCTCCCCGCCCCCCCTGGGCACCCCGCGGCCGCACCCGAGCCGCAGGCGCCAAGGCCGCCGCTGACGCCGTTGACGGCGACGTCGCCGCTGACGCCGCCGCGCCGCCCAAGCGCCGCCGCGCCGCCAAGCCCGCCGCCGCTGGCGGCGCCGCCGCCAAGCCTGCCGCCGCCGCCGCCGCCGGCCGCAAGCGCAAGGCGGCGGTGGCGGGCGACGCCAGGCGGCGCTCCGCCTCCGCTGCGGCCTCCGACGGCGGTGACGGCGGCTCTGACGGCGGCTCTGACGGCGGCTCTGACGGCGCCGCCGGCTCCGACAGTGACGTGGTGGTTGTGTCAGGTGGGGTTCGCGGGGGAAGGCAGGGCGGTGGGCGGGTAAGGGGAGCCTGGGGGAGGCACGTGTGTGTGTTTTGGGCTTAACGACCCAGGCAGCGACGTGGTGATTGTGTCAGGTGGGGGTGGGATCGCTGGGTACGTGTGGTGTGGCACGTGTGGTGGCAGCAGCTGCTGGAGCGAATGATCACGAGTGTGTAGATCAGTCGACTAATGGAACCAACGTGGTGCGTGTCTGCAAAACCTGCGCAAGGAGTGCTGACCCGACAGCCCCGCCCTCCTCTGTGTGGTGAACAGGCGAGGAGGAAGAGAGCGAGGAGGAAAGCGAGGAGGTGGAGGTGGAGGAGGAGGAGGTGGAGGCGGCGGAGGAGGAGGCCGAGGAGGAGCCGGCCGCCGCGCCCGCTGCCGGCCGCCGCCGGCGCGGCGGCGCCGCCGGCGCGGCGCGGGGCCGGGGCCGCGGCCGCGGTCGGGGTCGCGGCGGGGCCGCCGCGCCTGCTGCTGCTGCTGCTGAGGAGGAGGACGACAGCCCCTGGGGGCCTTGGATGGACGAGGACGCGGCGGGTGAGGGCCTCGGGCCTCTGCGCGACATGTTGATATCTATATGTATGTATGTATATATGTTTGTATGTATGTATGTATTAGATACATGTCACCATGTACGAACGAGATGGGCTCGATTGGGGCCCGGACCGGGGCCCAGGCTGGGTGGGTGAGGGCGCGGCGGGTGAGGGCCGTGGTCGTGGCAGCGATGTCATATGGCACGCCGTACAACGCCGTATAACTGCATACATGTGTTTGCCTGTGGTACCTTGCGGCCGACAGCCGCATCTGGCCTCACCCCATACCAACCTGATGTAGACCAGCGCATCATCTTCTTCCTAAAGTGATACAAGGCATATCATAACGAAGTAGCATTGTAGTAGTAGCCAAGTGTATTACAGCACAGCCGACGGTCGCGGCTGCCCTCACCGCCCGCAGGCGAGGCGCTGGACGCCGCCGCCAACCACGCCCGTGACGCCATGGAGCCGCCGCCGGAGCTGCTCATGACGCTGCTGCCGTACCAGAAGCAGTTCCTGGCATGGGCGGTACGGCAGGTACGGAGTGCGCCGTACGGGCGTACGGTTGCGCAGGGGCGGGCCGTACGGTGGAGCGTACGTACGGCTCTCGTGATGCGTGTTGCGCGGTCCGGGGCCGGGGCCGGGGCCGGGTGGGGTCCGGGGGGCCAGGTGCGTTGATGGCCAATGAGGTTCTTGGGGCGCTAGGGATGCTAGGGATGCATGCTGTGAGTCATCGCGCCGCAAGGGCATCCAGGCCGAACGCCGCGGACGTGTGCTACCGCCCGCCGCGGGCGCGTGCACTCTCCCGCGTGCCTGCTCCCACGCCGCCCTCCCCGTCCCCCGTTCTCCTGCCCTCCCCGCCCCGCCCTCCCCCTCCCCACAGGAGCAGGGCAACGTGCGAGGCGGCATCCTGGCGGACGAGATGGGCATGGGCAAGACCATCCAGGTGGGGCGCCTGTCCCATACTACACGGATTGATTTTGATTGTGTTCGGTATCATAATAGCGGTATGATGATGTTTGATGCAAGTACTATCGAGCGCGAGACGGACTTGGGCAGGGCCTGCCAGGTGGGCGTTGCTCGGGGGTTGCCCGGGCGTGTCAGCGGCTACGGGATGATGGCAGCTGGCGTGGTCAGTGCCAGTTGTTGGGGGCTGGGGACACTCGCCTTCACTAGGCCTGTCCGTGCTGGATCGCGGGGTAAGGCTTCCCGTTCGCGCCCTGCCCTGCCCCCGCCCTTCCTGCACCCTCCTCCGCCGTACGCAGGCCATCTCACTCATCGTCACCCACCGGACCGAGGACATGCTGCCCTCCGCCGCCGCCGCCGCGGCCGCCGCCGTCGCCGGGGCCAACGCCGCCGCCAGCGCCGCCGCCGCCGCCGCGGCCCGCGCCGCCGCGCCGCGACCCCGCATCGCCCTGCGCCGGCCGGCGCCGTTCGCCGAGGCCGGCGGCGGCGCCGCCAGCTCCGCCGCCGCGGCCTTGGGAGACGCCGACGCCGGCTGCGGCCCCAGTTGCAGCCACGATCACGGCCCTGGCGGCGGCGGCGGCGGCGCCACTGCCGCCGCCCCGCCGGCAGCGGCGCGGACGGCGCCGGCCGTTCACGCGGGAGCTTACGGCAGCGCCGCCGACTACGAGGGCGCTGAGGCGGCGGCGCCGCCAGGTGCTGCGGCCGCCGCCGCCGCCGCCGCGCCGCCAGCTGCCGCGGCCGCCGGGCCGTCTGACGGTCTGTGCGAGCACCTGCGGGCGGCGGGCGGCAAGGGCAAGGGCCGCGGCCGGGGCGGTCGGTGCGAGGTGGGGGAGGGGGGTGGCGCGGGGGGTTGAGGGGAGGGGGTTGGGAGGTGGCGTCACGGACGGGGGGTTTGGGGGCTCGCACCTCCGCACCGCCGGACAACGCTAAGACCATGTAGTCACATAGAAGTCACACGCACACCATGTCGGGCATATGTTGATTATTACGAACACACACCCTAGTAGTCACATCGCGGGCGGTGTGGGCGGCGCGGCGGGGGCTGGGCTGGGCTGGGCCTGGCCTGGGTACTGGCGGCAGCAGCGGCAGCAGCAGTGTTGGCGTTCGCACGGGGCCGCGTGGTAGGCCCAACCACCCACGCACCCACCGAGCCAGCGTCCACGCTGGTTCTAACGGTCCAAGCGAGCAGGCTGGCGGGCGCTGGCACGGCTGCTGGCACGGCCTGGGCCTGCACGGCCTGGGCCGATCGCCTCGCTCAGCCTTGCTCAGCCTCGCTCGCCTCGCTGGCGGATTGGCGGCACACATCTTCCCCCCCCCCCGACCCGCCTCCGTGTCTGCGCGGCGCGGCGAATCCCCGGCAGGCGGTCGAGGGCCGACGTGGGCCCCACGTATTGCCCGTGACGCCGGCGCATGTATAGCACATCACCATAATCACAATGATAGTTATTATTCGTAATAATTCATAGACATGCTCCTATGCCCGTGCGTCCTGTCCCCGGGCAGGTGTGCGAGGCCAACCTGGACCCCAGGGCCGACCCCGCGCAGGTGCGGCCGGGGCGGGAGGGCAAGGTGGCTACAGGGCTGGAAGGGGCAGCGGATGGGACTGCGGATGGGTGTTGAACTCGGGTCCGCGTGCCTCCGGTGGCGCCCGTGCCCGTGCCAGGCGTGCACGTTGCTCCTTCCCCCCTCCTTCCCCCCTCCTGCCCCCTGCACCGGGACCTTCGTCACTGCTCTCGCAACCTCTACCCATGTCATACCCTCCCCCCCTCCCTCCCACCAGGCCCGCTCCGACTGGTGCGGCGCCACGCTGGTGGTGTGCCCCGTGGTGGCGCTCATCCAGTGGAAGGGCGAGGTCGCACGGTACACGGCGCCCGGCAGCCTGCGGGTGCTGGTGTACCACGGCGGGAAGCGGGGGCAGGTGAGGGGCGACACGCGGGCACGCGTGTGTGTGTGTGTTTGGGGCGTGTGGGCTAGAGGGGGCCGGGCGGGCGGGGGTCCCAGCAGCGTGGGCGTGCGCGCTTGCGGGCGGTGGGCCTTGCCCACCGCGCTACGCCGGCCGACATGTTCCGTGGCTGTATGCGTGGGGGTCCGAGTGAGCGGTGCACTGTCCCGTCTTTGCCTCACTGGGGGCCCATCGCACCCATCGCCCATCGCACCCGCTCCCACCCTGCCCGCGGGGCTCGCGGGCCGTGCCCGAGTCCTGCCCAGCTGCAGCCTCTTCCGGCCGGCGGCGGCAGGTGGCGCCGAGGGCGAGGGCCCGTGCCTGCACCTGCGTCTGCGCAACCTGTGTGCCGCATCCTGCCTGGCCTTGATGGCCTTGATGGCGCATCCTGCCACTCCTGCCACTCCAAGCGAGCCCCGCCACTTCTCCCATCCCTCCCACCCCGCCCCCCTCCCCGCCTTGCTCCCACCCCAGCTGGCGGGCGGCGCCGAGGGCGAGGCGCTGCGGGGCGCGGACGTGGTGCTCACCACCTACAGCGTCATCGAGAACGAGTACCGCCGGTGGGTGATTGGGCGGAAAGGGGGTGGGCGAGGGAAGCAAGGGAGAGCGGCGTAGAGTCGTGTGTTCAAGTGTAGGTAGAACAAAATCGCTCGGCTACGGTGCTGCCCATCGGCACGTACTCTCCATCCCTGATCCCTTTCCCTCCCGTCCCCCACCCCGCTCTGCCCGTCCCAGCTTCATGCTGCCGGCCAAGGTGCAGTGCCGCTACTGCTCCAAGCGCTTCTACCCTGAGCGCCTCAAGGTGGGGGCCGGGCGGGCCGGTGGGGCAAGGGAGACGAGGGCGTGTGTGTATGGGCGTGCCTGTAGGCCCACTGATGCCGTGCTTCTACCCGGAGCGCCTCAAGGTCGGTGGGGGCCGGGCGGGGCGGTGGGGCAAGGGAGGCGGGGGCGTGTGTATATGGGCGTGCCTTTATGCCCACTGATGTCGTGCTTCTACCCGGAGCACCTCAAGGTCGGTGGTGGTAGAGCGGGGCCATTCGGGGAAATTGGAAGGGGGGGGAAAGCAGCGCGTGTATGGGCGTGCCCGTGTGCCTTCTGCTGACGAATACATGCGTACGGGCGTGTTGCGTGCTGCTCCCTTCCCTCTCATCATCCCCCTCATCATCAGCATCAGGTGCACCTGCGCCTCTTCTGTGGCGCCCCTAGTGTTACACATGCATATGCTGCAAAGACACACGACACGCATCCACAAAACACACGTGCGTCTCTGTCCTCCTCCCCTCCCCGCCCCCTCCCAGGTGCACCTGCGCTTCTTCTGCGGCCCCCACGCCGTCAAGTCAGAGGCGCTGGCCAAGGCACAGAAGAAGAAGCCGCGGCAGGGCGGCAAGACCGCGGCGGCCGCCGAGGAGGAGGAGGAGGCGGACGAGGAGGAGGAGGGCGATGCGGAGGAGGAGGAGGCGGGCGGCAGCGGCAGCGGCCAGAGCAAGGGCAAGGGCAAGGGCAAGGCCGGCGGCAAGGCGGCGGCGGCGGGTCGCAAGCGGCCGCGGCTGACGGGCATGCGAGCCATGTTTGCGGGTGGGTAGCACGGGCTCGCATTGCACTTGTTTGTGCCGTTGCGTTGCTTCGTACGGCATGCGTCGTACGGTATGCTTCGTACGGTATGCGCCTTGTGGGATCTGATGTTGGATGCCGGTAGCACGGCTGCTGGTACCTCACGAGCTACACGTCGCACTGGGGGTTGTGCGAGTGCGCCCCCACCTGCGCACGGCTCCGACACCACCAGGGCACCACTTTCTCCGCCTGACCCGCCTGACCCGCCTGGCCCGCCTGGCCGGCCTGGCCCGCCGCAACCCCCTGTCGCTGCAGCGCCCGAGGACGACGACGACGACGGCGCCGCCGCAGCCGCCGCCGCCAAAGCCAAGGCCGGCAAGAGCAAGGCCGCCGCCAAGGGAGCGGCCGCCGCCGCCGCGGCGCCGCCGGCCAAGCGGCGCCGCGGCGCCGCCGCCGCCGCGGCGGCGGCGGCGGATGATGACGAGGATGAGGAGCATGGTGACTGCGACGGCGCTGATGAGGAGACGGCCGCTTGGTCTAAGGCTGCCCGCGCCGCCTCCGCCGCCAAGGGCAAGGGCAAGGGCGCCAAGGGCAAGGCCGGTGGCGGCGGCGGCGGGGGCCGCGGCAAGCGCGCGGCGGCGACGGCCGCCGCGGCGGCGGCGGCGGCGGCGGCCGCTGACGGCGGCGAGAGCGACGGCGGCGACGACGACAGCGACTTTGACCCGGACGCCGGCGGCGGCGGCGGCGGCAGCGAGGGGAGCGATGTGGAGCTTGTGTCGGAGGAGGAGGGCAGCGAGGAGGAGGAGGAGGAGCAGGAGGACGAGGAGGAGCAGGAGGAGGCTGGGCCCAGGTACGGCTGGCCCGCACCCCTGGCACGTCTCGGCTGCATTGCGCAGCAGAGCGCTCCGGGACTGTCGCGCCAGAACCGGCGGAGCCGGCCGTCCTTCGCCTTGCCCCAGCCCCCTGCGCCCCGACCCTGACCGGCTGCCCCGCGTCCCCACCACCACCCCGCTGTTCCGCCCTCGTGTGTGCCCACACGGCGTGCCACACCCCGGGCCGTCCTCCGCCGCGCCGCAATCCCCTGCTCGCCATCCGCCACACTCCGCGCCGCCGTGTGCTGCTCGTGTGACCCAACCTGCTGTCGTCCGCCCGGTGCCCCCGCCCCCCGGTGCTCGCCATCGGCCACACTCCGCGCCGCCGTGCCGCCCTTGCTCACGGCCCTTCCCATCCGCCCCTGCGTCGTCGGCCCGGTGCCTGGCCCGTGCCGTCGTCCGCCCTTCCCCAACCTTGCCGGCCCCCCCCCCCACTGCGCCCCCGCCCCGGGCCCGCAGCAAGGGCAAGGGCGGCAAGGCCGCCGCCGGCAAGGGCAAGGGCAAGGATGGCGGCGCCAAGGGCAAGGCCGCGAGCCCCGAGGGCGGCAAGGGCGGCAAGGGCAAGGCCAAGGGCTCCGGCTCCAAGGCCGCCGCGCGGCGCAGCCGGGCGGACGCGGCGGAGCAGGACGCGGAGGACATGATTGCGCGCGCGGCGGCGGCGGCGCCCAGCAAGGCGACGGAGGGCAGCGTGCTGCACCGGGTGGGGCTGTGGGGGAGGGGCGGGGCGAGGGTAGGACGGTAATCGCGGGCGGCCGCCCCCGGCAGCTCAGGAAGCTGCGCAGGGTCGGTCATTGGCGTACCTGGTGTCCTTGCGCCGACTGGCCTCCTATCTGGCGGACCCGCTAACCCGCTTGCTAATGACCTGACCCCCCACCCTTCCCTCCCTTCCCCACCCCCTGCCCCTCCCCCGGGCTTACGCTCGGAGGTTCGCAACTAGTTCGTTACTCCCATGGTACATCCCCCTTCCTCCCCCCAGGTGCCCTGGCGCCGCATCATCCTGGACGAGGCGCACTCCATCAAGGACCGCCGCTGCTCGACCGCCAAGGCCGTGTTTGCGCTGCACAGCCGCTACAAGTGGGCGCTCAGCGGCACGCCGCTGCAGAACCGCGTGGCCGAGCTGTACAGCCTCATCCGCTTCCTGCGGTGAGTATGCATGGCAGCACACTTGTTTACACAGCTACAACAACACGCAGCGAGCGTGTATGCGTATGATCTGTTGTTGGTGTCATTGTACAATGTATGGCAGTAGTCAGAGCCGCCGTACAGCCTCATCCCCTCCCTGCGGGGAGCTGAGCGCGTGTTACGCTACAGCGTAGCATGCTGTACGTTGTGTTCGCGGATCAGTACATGATCTCGGTGTGCCTATACTGGGGCATACATCGCAACCATTTTTTGCGTCCCCATTTTTGCATCCGGCCCCCGCCCCCCTCATCCTCCGCAGCATCTACCCCTACGCCTACTACTTCTGCCGCAAGGCCGGCGGCTGCGACTGCAGCTCCCTGGACTACCCCTTCACCAAGGTGGGCGTGGAGGGGTTTGGGCTTTGGGGGGGGGGAAACTGGGGAACGGGGTTGCTAGGGTTCGTGTCGGGGGGAGGGGCTGGAATCGCCCACCACAAGCTCCCTGGACTACCCCTTCACCGAGGTGGGGGACGAGGGGAATCATGGCCGCCAGGGTTCGTGTCGTAGCGATGCGGCGGCGTCCGGCAAGGCACGCTGCCGCTCGCGCCCACACGTCAATCG
>BDDC01002297.1:0-14336 GCA_001662425.1 Chlamydomonas sphaeroides | reverse complement strand
GAAGAAGCCAAAGCACTTGGCCGCCACCACCAGCGCAGCCTCGTCGGGTGACTCAGCCTGGGGTCGACAGCACGCAAGGCAGAGGGATACAGCTCCGTGCGGGCTACCTGCGAACTGGCCGTAGACTTCTCAACATGTCCTCGCCCGCCCCATGCCCCATGCCCCATGCCTAGCTTCTCCGCCCTCCTACCTCGTACTTGATCTTGTCCGGCTCCGTGGGCCCGTCAGGGATCACGGTGTGGCACACGGCCAGCAGCCGAAAGAACATCTCCACCGTCGCGGGGTCCTTGGCGTGGAACCAGGCGTCGCCCATCACCCGCTCATCGTAGAAGTTGAAGAAGCGCTCACGGTACTTGGCCGCATCCGGCTTCTCGCGGTCATCCAGCACGGTGCCTCGCCTGCAGTTCAGCACAGCGCAGCGCGTCAGTCGGGTGAGGTCGCGAACGCGCCGGGGCCAGCGACCACCAACACAGCACAGCCCTCCGTAGTGCCACGGCAGCTCGGCGCCTACCGCAGCGCGTTGGCCTTCTCAATCTCCGTGATGCCTGCGCCGTACGCCACGCCCGCGATGGAGCACTTGAAGAACTCCATCACGTTGCGCGTCAGCGTGCCGGTCTTGTCGGACAGGATGGTGTTGACCATGCCCAGCTCCTCGTTCAGGTTGCTGGTGCGCGCCAGCGCGGGCGTGTCGGTCTCGGGGTGGTACATGTCACGGTCCCGGTTGATAAACACCATGGATTGTGTGATCTTAACCAGCTCCATCGACACGTACAGCGAGATGGGGATGAGGTAGCCTGTGACAGGGGACGGCAACCGCGATCAAGTGGGAGACGGGGCCCGCAACCGCGAAAAGCTTGCACAGCCAGCCGGGTGGCACGGTTGCACGCCGTTGACGAGGCCCACACGGCCTCCAGGCAAGCCCGGCTCTGCCCTTGCTGCGACACGCGAGCCTGGCATGCCCACTGTGGCTGCTGTGCCGGCACGTCCTGCAGCACTCTGGTGCTCCCGGCCGCAGCTAGCGAACAACCACTACGTCATGCAGCTGCCTACGTCGGCTCGCCGCGCGCACCATAGAGGATAAAGGAGGTGATGAAGGACGCAAAGCCCACGAAGGCCGGCTTCGCGGGGTCGTACTGCTGGTCCGTGTCTTCGGGCCCCAGGTACCAGTGCTTGGGGAACCTGTCCCGCGTCCAGATGGCGAAGTAGATGGCCCCGGTGATGCAGAAGGAGAACAGCAGCCCGAACATGAAAAAGATGATCTTGTCGACAATGCGCTCCACGCGGCTGCGCTTTGACGGCGCGGGCGCCGCGTTCTTGAAGATTTTCGTCTCGTGGCCTGCGAGTAGAGCAGGCAGGCGCAGTTGCGGCTCAGGGCACGGGGCCGCGCAGCAGCGAGACACAGGCAGTTGAAGCAGGGGGGTGCTGGTTGTTTTACGGGGCGTAAGGGCCCTGGCCGTTGCCTGACCCCCGTGACACGCTCCTGCAGCTCGCGGCCGCCGGCAGGCTGCCGCTGCCAGACCGACCCACCCGCATAGATGACGGCCCCCACGACTTTGTCGGTGTTGCGTAGGTTGCAGCCGCGCAGCAGGATTGCTGCAGGGCTAATGGGCAGCGTCTTGCCGTCCAGCAGCAGGTTGCCCGTGAACTGGTACAGGCGGGCGTTGGGGCCCTCGCACTCGATCACCGCTTGGCGGAACTGGATGAGGTCCTGCTGGCTGAGGTCCTTCGTCTCGTCGGGCGCCTTCTTAATTTTGAGGTTGGTCTCCCCGTCCAGGTTCATCGTCTCGATGTAGCACGTACCCTCCTCCGTCTCCGACGTTAGGAACAGCAGGTCCGCGGGGAACTGCTGGTCCTTCGTCACCAGCAGGATATCCCCGACCCGCACGTCCTTCCATGGCTTGGACACGTACGCCCCCTGCGCCGGGTCGAGGACCTGCACGGGGCGGTTGTTGATTTCCTTGTCCTGCTTGTAGCGCTTGTAGTCCTCCACGGCCTCCTTCACCATGGCCACACCCAGCACAATGATGAGCGGGGTCCATGTCGTCCAAGCGCTGCAGGTAGCGGGGGGCAGCGCGGTCGTCCCAACGAGCATTCAGCGCTGACCGCCGCGCAAGCACTCACCGAACAGGCGAGTACGGCGTCAAAGACAGCGCCGCGACGATGGTGAAGTAGATGTTGGCCACACGCCTGCAGCGCAACGTTCGTGAGGCCGCAGCTTCGGTCACATGGCGCGGCCCTTTCGCCCTACCGATATTGCTCAAACAGCGCCTTTGGTAAGAACGTCCAGACATTGTATTTAGTGGTGCTGGTCGCGTTCGCCGCGTAGTGCCGGTCATGCTCGCCGGTGTTGATGTTTATTACACGCTTGTCGCCTTCAGAGGTGCCCTTGCTGGGCTTGCGTATGCCCATCGTGGCTTCTAAGGCCTCTGCGGGTGCAGCTACTCGCTTGGGCTTTGGCAAATCGCAAGCGCCATTCGCAGCGCGGTCGCTGCTGTCGCGTTAACGAGCTGGTCAGGCGGTGTGGTTGGAGTGGGCTAGCCGTGGAGCTACGGTATTCCACAGGTGCCAGCCGGTGCCGGATCCAGGTTCCCAGGGTTCCCATGCAGCATATGTAGCTTCCCATACGGCTTTGCCCTTCAGCCTCCCGTTGTTCTCCCGCCTCCAACCATGCCCATCGAGCGAGCAGGGCCCGCTTCCTGCCGTGCCCAGCTAGCCACCTAAGGTCCCATGCAAACACCCAACCCCTGTACAGGCCACGGCTCGTCTTCCAAGACGCATCAGCCACACGGCGCACGTGCTTGCCCTCCCGTCACCTCAAATGCCGAACTAGCAACGTACTGCACGTGCAAGGCAAGGTGCGTTACACCATCGGTGGGCTTGGGCAACCATGACACACACGTCAGCTCAGCGGGCTACGCGACTACTTCTAAGTAACCCTTCGGCCTGCAGGAACCCATCCTCTGTGATAGGCAAGCTAGAACATTGCCGGGTCAGGCGAATGCACAGCACAGGACAGCGCAGCCGCTCCTGGGGTTCGCCCCACGGCAACCGTGCCACCGCGGCGCTGGGCCCCCAGCGGCGAACCACTGCCCTCCACCCATCCCTGCGCCTGCGCCCCGCCTGTTGGGGCCTCCGCTCCAGCCCGCCGCAGCCCTGGTCCTATCCAGGCCGGACCACAGCATTCGCATCTTTCCTATCCGCATAATTCACAGTACAATGCGCGAACACCAACACACCCTCCAACATTCGTTGGGCCCGGTACAGGCCTGCATCAGGGGGCCGCGCCCTGCGGGCTGACCACGGGGCTCGGGTGCATCGACAGGCCCATGCCCAGCACCTCTCTCACAAGCCTCGCCAGGCGGCTCAAGTGCGACACCACCTGCGGCGCCTCGGCCCGCACCGCCGCCACCACCACCGCCACCAGCATCGCACACACCGCCGCCCGCACCGCCGCCGCCGCCACGCCCGCCGAAGGCGACGACCCCGCGCCGAGCGTCGCCGCCAGCTGCTGCAGCTGGCGCACCACCGCCGCCGCGCTGCAGACCAGCCAGGCCTGCGCGGCACTGAGGCCGCTGGAGGCGCCGAGTAGCAGGTGCCGCAGCGCGGTGCGTGCGGCGGCCAGCAGCGCCGCCAGCGCCCGCCGCAGCCGCGTCAGTAGCGGCGCGGGCCCACGCTGCTGCCCGTGCGCGGCGCCGCCCGCGCCACCGCTGGCCCCTGCGCCGTGCTGGCTGCCGGCCCTGCGCCCGGCGTGGCTGCCAGCGGCAGCAGCGCCCGCTGGTGCGGTGGGGCCGTCCATGTCAGACGCCAGGTCATTGGCGAAGGTGACGTGCTTGCCCCCGCCGCCGCTGGAACTTGCGTGGCCGTGGGTATGGCTTTGCCCCTGGCCAGAAGGCGCGGTGGTGGCAGGCGTTGCCGCCGCCGGCCACTGCCCCGACGCCCGCAGGCGCTGCTCCAGCTCCTGCAGCAACAGTTGCGCGTCGCACTCTGCCCCGAGCAGCTCAGCCGCACACGGCACAGCCGCGCCGCAACCGGCGGCCCCTGCCCTGACCGCAGCCATGGGGCCGACCGCAGCTGCTTGGCCAGGATCCCCTCGCAGCCACGCCAGCGCCTCGGCTGGCGACAGCACATCCTGGCTGTAGAATCGCGCCAGGGCTAGCAGGTCCGGCTGCGTGGCCGCCCCGGCGCCGTGCTGCGGCCCGCCCAAGCAGCGCGGCCCGCCAGGCGCCGCCGCGTCGCGGTCGTCCTCGTCGCCACAGCTGCACGGCACGGCGGCCTGCGCCGCGTCGCTGCGCTGCGGCTGGGGGCGGTGGGTGCCCGGCGAGCCACGGGTCGCAGGCAAAGCTGCCGATTGCCCCGCCGGCTGGACGTACCCATGGTGCTGCTGGTGCTGGCCGCCGGTCTGTGTGAGCTGCTGGCGGCCTTGCTGCGGCCTCCTGGTCGCTATCAGAGCCCCCATGTAGGACTCGACCCGCTCGCGCGCCGCGGCCGCCTGCCCACACTCGAGTAGCAGCAGTGCCCTGCAGCAGCAGGAGCGAGGCGGGGTGCCACGGAGCAGGGCTCAGGCTGCGCGGCACGGATAGCGACTCGGTTGCCGCAGGCAACAGCCTTGACGTTGGGGTTGTGGGGGGTCACCGGAGGACTACGCAGCATAGGACATCTCTGGCGCAGGGCAGCACTCTGCCGGCATGGCCAGCACATTGTGGACGCGGCATGGCGGCCTCTGCTGTGAAGGCGCCGGTGCTCGGAACGCGACGGTGCGCTGTTCGTGGGGCCCGTGCTGCGCATCCGCAGGGAGCACCCGTCTGCCCAAGCCATGGCGATCAGCGTGCGTACCAGGCGAGGAACGTTGAGGCGGCCAGCCGTTGCAGGCCCAGCTCCTCCATCAGCTGCTCTAGCTCGGCCTGCCTGTGCCCGGAACGGGACACGGCAGTGCAGGGCAAGCCAGGGTCGGCATTTTGTTAGGTGGTAGTGGCGGCGCATTGGCGCCTCAAGGCTGCGGCGGGCCAGCGGCGGTGGCATGGAAGGCGTTGTCCGGCGTGGCGACGGCGTCAGGTAGGCTTAACACGGGCTCTGGCCTCGCCCGGGGCGCGTGGCGCAGCGGCTGCGGCAAGCAGCCGGCGGTGCGGTGTGTAGAGGCGCAGCCCACCTGCCAGCAAAGAAGTGGGCTTGCAGCGCCGCGATGAGGGCTCGCTGGAGGAGCGCCTGGGCAGCGCCTTCCGAGCCATGCGCCGAGACGACGAGAGACTGCACGAGCGCCGATGCTGCCCCGCACGCCTCGTCGTATCGCGACAGAAGCAAGAGGTCCTCGGCGCGCTCAGCCTCGCTCTCGGCGTTGCTGACGTCGCCCTCGTCGCCCAATCGTGCCATTGCGCTTGGGCGTATAATTTGGTCTACGTTGTGCGCATCAATTGAGACAGGCAGTGCGAGCGTGTACCGCGCCAATTCGGCCCATTCGGCGACGCACCTAGCGGGACGAGCAATGAGCCCCGAAGCCCAAACGGCCGCACTCAGACCGCTTCGGCCAGTTACCTATCAAGCCTTTATATTGCGATTGCTGCAAACAGCTCCATCATACATCGTCTGCCTGCAAAAATACACAACACGCCCATCCATCCCTGCGTTCAGTGCGCCGATCATCAGACATCTTTTGGCTGGTCTGGTTTCGCAAGCCAAAAGAGCTTGTAGTTGCCACGTTGCCACAGTTCGCGGATAGTCAGACGCCATGTCTCGCTCTTACCCTGGCGAGCAGGTGTGTGCCCTTCCTGCATTGCATACTTTGCCAGTAGTGGTCGCGACTGAGCATGGAATTTCGCCGTCCTTCGCAGGTTGAGCATGCCTTCAATTCTAAGCGGTTGCAGAACTGGCAGGTCCCAGCAGCGGACAAGGGCGAGGTGAGAAGGCACGCGATTCATGCGCTTTGTGCGTTGCGGTTGCGGCGTCCAAGCCGCCAACGCATGCTAGCTGTCGTTCTTGGTCCTTTGCGGCACGCATGACGGGGCCATGCTGGTGGTCCGCTCTGCGGCGACCGTTACTCACACCCCGCGCCCCTGTCCCACTCCTCGCCTCTTACAGAAAGTCATGACCTCCACCGGCACCCGGTTTGGCACCCTCACCGCATCAACCGGCCGCACACAATTCATCGCAGGCGACAACGGCCACCTCAACCCAGGTGCGCACTACGCTCTACACAACGCCGCTGCCTTGGCGCGGCCACACTTCGTCATGCCGCCAGCGACGACAGCACTGCGCTCGGTCACACGCCGCCCCCTACACCTCGCCAACGTCCCCGCCGCCCCACCAGCCCCCTGCCGCCCAGCTAATCGCCCGCGCCTGGCGCCCTGCCGCCCCTGCCTGTGCTGTCCTGCCGCAGGAGTTCCGAAGATCAGCAACGCCTTCAATCACCCGCCAGAGACGCCCGTGTTCCTTAACAGCGCGCCGCGGTGGCCTCAGGAGAATCCCACCTGGCCCAAGAACCCCAAGGCCACCGGGGTGAGCCCTTGGCGCGCTTGGGTCGGGGCCGAGGATCTCATGGGCAAGGGGCGCTGGGCGAGGGGCAACGTGGCGTGTCGAGGGCGCAGGGCTGCTCCACAGGGCGCGTCCTATCTGACCCAAGGCCTCTGGGCTGGTCGCGGGTGGCCGTCTCGGTCTGGGCTACGCGACAGGAGGAGATGAGGGAGGGAGGGGCAGGAGGACCATGCCTTGTCCTGCCCCGCGTTGTGAATATAGCTCGCACATCGAGGAGACGCGGAGTCGCGTGGTGGTGGGCGCACCTCGCACCTCTGCGCGCTGCATCCTGCACCTGGCCGCTAACGGCTGGCCCGCCCACCACCCCACATCGTGCCCACGTGCCGCAGGGCTACAAGGGCATCCAGACCAACTACCTGCCCACCAACACAGTCACGCTCAAAGCGGTCGAGATCAAAGGCACGACGGAGCGCAACTTCAACTTCTCTTGAGCTCCCACGGCCTGTGTCGTGCCGGACTCTGTCGCGAGCTGTATACTGCCGGGCGTGCGGGGTTAGGCAGGAGGTGGGGTTCGAGCCGCAGGGTGTGCAGGTAGGAAGAGCGCCGCTGGGCTGCGGCAGCAGGGTTGCGCCGTGTGGTGCGGCGTGCTGGTGGCTCTCGGCGCCTGCATGGTGCGTGTGGTTGGCGGCAGGCGGGGGTGAGCGGGCAGGCTGAGCAAGATTCCTAGGCCCCTCGTCGTTCCTGGAGCGCGAGCAGGGATGGAGGGAAGGGTGGGAGCAAGCTCGCGGCCGGGGGTGAGGAGTGCACAGGGCCCGGGGCGCGACGCCGAAAGGCGTGTCGGGAGGCGGGGCGTACGGCAGCAGGAGGAACGTGCGGGTTAAGCAGGATCGCACCAGGCTTTCTGACCAAAGCGGCTGAACTAAGGCTTGACACGGCTTGACGAGCCTCGGCGGGGCGGCGGGACTTCCGCCACTTGTACATAACATTCCGTGCATGTTGCTCTTCTCACATCCGGAAGCCATGGCGCGCATATGTCGCGGCACAGAGTCCACCGCATTCAGAAGGAGACTATGATGCCAGAGAAATAAGGAATGGATGGGGTTACAGAGCCACAGCGCTTGCGTGGCCTAGCCGTGAGCCGCGTCAGGGAGAGACTGGGAGAGAAATGGCTGTAGCCAGGAGGGCTCCACGCGGCGGCACACCACGTGCCATATTACATCTCCCGCGTCGCTAGGAGCACAGCGCCCCAACGGTCGGCCAGGAGGCCTCCCGCAGGAGGCCCCTACCGGCGGCGGAGGTGCGAGCGAGCGGTTGCGGTCAGGCGCCAGGGCCCCAGCCCCAACACCCTCGTGCACGGCTCCCAACGCGCACAGCCGTGACGTAACATTGGCGAGGAGCCATCGGAGTCATTGAGTTCAGGCAGCTCCAGTTTCCGGGCGCCAGAGGGGCGCGGCCTCGTGCCAGCAAAAGCATTCACTACCGGCACCTGCGCCGGTGCCGCCACGAGCATGAATGTCTACCACTACGCCACAACCTCAACAGATCCACGCGACGACACACCGGCCGAGCCTACGGTCGCGGCCCCCAGCCCCCAGCCGTCACGTGCGAGCAAGCCAGCACCCGCGTCAAGTGCCACAGCGGTCGGTCAACGTCGGTAACGTCACGAGCCCTCGCGCAACCCCCCGAGCTGCGGTCGGCCCGGTGTTGCAGGGCCCGCCACAGCCCCCTGCCCTGCCCTGCCCCGCCCTCCCCCCCCCGGTGCGCCGCCTCAATCGCGCGCCAGCAGGTCGCCACAACGGTCCCCCCCATGAATATCGCCCCCGCCACACAACCCACACTGCGCGCACCGTCAAACCAACGCAAGCACCAGCACACAACAGCTCTAGCCCCACGCGCAAGCGCACGCGCACGCGCGGTTCTGCACGCCAGCAGCAGCCCGGTCTCGGCATGACGCGGCTCGCCTCACGCTCTGCACGCCCGCGCCACACACACAGCAGGGCCTCACCCGCGCAAGTCAGCCCCCCCTGCCGCTGTGATCTGCAGACCCCACTGCCACCAAGCAACCTCAGCCGTTCCGCCACGGCCCGCCACAGCCCTGCTGCCACCTCTACCTTCCATCGAGCGGACGAGCCCATGCGTCCTTGCCGCAGGCGACCGGTGCATGGCCCGAGGCCCGCGCCGGCGCCTCATCCCAACACCCTGCGCCGCGTCATCCCAGGTCCTCGACCGCCATGGACGGAGCGCGCACGCTGCGGCTCGGGCCCGACGGCGCCACCACCGGCTCCGGGACAGACTCCGGCAGCCCCGCAAGCGCCGTCTGCAGGTCCACGCTGCTCAGCGCCAGGCTCATGGCATCAACGGCGCCGCCGCCCTGCAGCTCCGTCGCCGGGCCCGACCCCTGCCCGACGCCGTCGCCGTAGCTGCTGCCGTTGACGCCCACGAAATCGGGACCCGAGCCAGTGTATCGGCCGTCCGAGCCGCGGTGCAGGTGCGTTACGGCCGTGGCGTCCCCGATGCCTGCGCCGGGCCGGGGCGCCGGTTCCGGCCCAGCGGCGGGCGGCAGCGACGGCGGCAGCGGCACCTCTGCCTCCAGTCCCAACGCCTCAAGGGACGTCGTGGACTCCCGCGACAGCCCCGACTCCTCGCGCACGCCGCTCAGCGCCCCGTGCTGCGGGTTGAGCCGCGACACCGGCCGCGGCGGTGGCGCGTGCGACAGCGGCCGCGGCAGGCCTGAGTCCGACTGGCCACCGCCGCCCACGTTCAGCCGGCCGCTGGAGACCGAGGCCGTGGGCACTAAGCCCGAGCTCCGGCCGGGGGCTTGGCCCGAGGCGCTGACACCCGGGCTGGAGCTGTGGCTGGCGCTGGGCGGAGCAACCATGTAGCCCGGGGTGGTGCCGACGGCGCGGCTGTGGTGGAAGGCGTCGTCGCCGCCGTGGGGCAGGTCGGAGGTGGAGTAGGAGTTGTGGTAGGTGTGGCTGGCGGAGGCGCGGAGGCTGGAAGCGGCGGGGTTACCGGCGGCGGAGGCGGCGGGCTGCCGCCGCGGGCTGCCGCCAGCCTCGAGCCCTGGCTCGCCGCCGGCGGGCCCCAGCAGCGAGCCGCGCGCTATGCTGACACGCCGCGGCGACGCCGCCAGCGAGCCGGAACCGGGCCGCGAGTGCTGCGCCGCGCCTGGCGGCGGCGCCGCAAGCGCCACGCCCGGCAGCGGCGGTGACACAAAGGTCAGGCGCGCCGAGCCGACGCGCGATTGCGGGCCCTCGGCCACGGGCCCGAGCGGCACGCTCCTGGCGCCGCCGCCGGCCGCGAGCGCGGCGGCCGCCGCCGCCAGCGCCGCGTCCTGGCCCGAGGCCGACGCTGACGCCGAGGCCGTGGCCGAGGCCCGGATCGAGCCGGCGGAGCCGCGCGGCCCCGGCCCCGGCTCGGGCGTGATCCGGTTGCTGGAGCCCGGGCTGTGCAGGTGGCTGCCAAAGCCCTTGTGCTTCTGCGGCGGCCCGTGGCCCGGGCTGGCGCTGCCGCAGCTCACCAGCGCCGCCGCGGACGGCACCGCGCTGAGCCCCAGGCCCGCCGGCGTGAACGTGGGCGGCGCGGCGGAGGTGGGGCGCGAGGGCAGGCCGATGCGCCTGCGGCTGAAGGCCCAGATGGAGCCGGCGCCGTGGCGCGGGTTCTGCCTGTGCAGCACCTTGTCCACCTCGCGCAGGATGTCCTCGTCGCTGGGCCGCAGCAGCCTGGCAGGGGGGGAGAGGGCGCAGCGAGGGGTGCCGTGGCCGCGCTGGCTGAAGCCTTCCGGACCGCAGGGGCTGGGGATGGCGGGGCAGGTGCGGGTGGGGGTGGGTGATGGGGAGCCCGGCGAGGCGGCACGCCGGCGCTGGCAGCCGCGGCCGCTGTGGCGCACCTCTGGAAGGCCTTCGCGGCCGCGCCCGGCAGCACCGCCGCCAGCGGCACCAGCAGCGAGAAGAGCCAGAACTGGGGGCTGGGAGCCGAGATGCCCAGAAAGAGGTTCCACATCTCCAGGCTCCAGCTGACGGGGAACTCGCCGAAGGCAAGCAGGTAGATGTACCAGCAGGCTGCGAAGGGAGCGGGCGGGGGCGGGGAAGGGAAGGGAAGGGATGACGGAGGGTCAGGTATGAAGGAGTCAGGGTGGCGCACGGGGGCCCGGATGCAGCACGGTGCGCTGCAGCCTTGGGGCGCCCGCACTGGGGCGCCCGGGGCCCGGCCAGCCCAGCCCGGCGCTCACCAATGCTGCCCCAGATGCAGATGTGGTGCAGCGCCGTCCACGCCTCCTCCACCACCACCACCTGCAGGTGCACCGCCAGCACGACGGCCGTGAACATGACCACGCCCACCTGAGGGGGTTGGGGATGCGGGGCGGGGGCACCAAGTGAGTGACGGCATGCAGCGTCATGGTGGGGCCCGCGTCGCAGCAAGGGGCCAGCGGTGCGCTGGCGGGCAGGGGCGAGCACGTGCGTTGCGAGCCAAGCGCCGCGGGTGCAGCGCGGGGCGGGGCGGCACGCGCCGCCGCCGTGGGCGAGCACGGCCCTCCGGGCTCGGTTTGAGGTGTGTGTGCAAAGGGTCGGGTCGTGGGCGGCCCGGGTGCAGGCCCTCCCACCCACCTGGGCCATGGCGTACGGCTCGCCGTTGACGCCCGCAGCCGTCCGGTCGCTGCAGCCCACGAACACCAGCGCGGTGATGATGCCGGCCTGCGACGACGCGGGACAGCACGCCAGGTCAGCGCTACGCGCCGCACCGGTACACCGTGCGTGCGGGGAACGGTGGACGGGTCCGGGCTCCTGGTGACACGGCCGCGTGCTGAGACGCAGCCCGCCCATGCCCAGCGCACGCCCCGGTCCGTGGGCTCGAGAGGCGCAGGCCCGCCGCAGCCGTGTCGCGTGCTTGCCTGCCCGAACGCGCTGGCGACCCAGGCCAGCACGGTGGGTAGGTTGAAGCCCGCGTTGGCCGCACCCGACCGGTAGAGCTGCGGGTGCGGGAGCGGGCGGATGGGGAACGCAGGCGAGGGGCAGGGGGTGAGGCGAGGCAGGATGCCGGGGAGGCGCAGCGGAGGGTTGGGGATGCCACACCCGGCATGTGCGCTGGCTGGGGCGGTCGCCCGTGCCGGGCGCACCTGGGGGTAGCGCAGCAGCAGACGCTTGGACAGCGGCCTGTCGAACATGCCGATGAGCAGCGGCGCGGCCGAGGTGAAGAAGACGTTGAAGAGGGTCATGGAGGTGTCTGTGGGGAAGGGGAAGGAGGCGATGTAAAGTGCAGGGAGGGGATGGGTGGGCGGAGGGCGATGCGGTGGAGTGCAGGGCGTGGTGAGCGCGCTGGCTTCGTGCCCTATCGAGGAAGGGGGAGGCATGGCGGCGGCGGCCGCGGAGCGAGGACCGTATCGCCTGGGCGCAGCTTGGCACAAGCCGGGACGCGCCACAGACAACGCAAAGCCCGCATGGGTCTACCCCGGAGCAGCGAACTTGAGCCCATGAGCAGCGGCCACCTCGCCAAGCACCGTACGCCGTACGCACCGTTGTAGATGTACGAGCCGGAGAAGGTGCTGAAGCCGCTGTACACGAAGAGCGTGGTCGCGAACAGCAGGTTCTTGTAGAAGAAAAAATTGATCATGCGCGTCAGCCGCTGGTAGCTGTACTGGCCGTGCACCAGCAGCAGCGGCACCAGGAACCGGAACTGCGCGATAGCGAAGTCGGACGACATGACGGCCTGCATACCCTCCTGCCCGCTGATGCCCACGCCTGGGGAATGGGAGCAAGGCGGTGGCAGTAGGCCAGCGGGGCTCGCTCAACGGCCGGGTTGTTTAGACCGCAGGCGGTGCTGCGGCTAAGCGCCTGCAGTGGCTGCGTTCTAGGCCGCGAGTACGCAGCTCCTGGGCTTCACTCCTAGGCTAGCGGGTTATGGAGCGGCCAGCGTGACGCGCGGTGTCGTGACGCACCAATGTGCGCTTTCTGGATCATGCCGACGTCGTTGGCCCCGTCGCCAACCGCCAGGGTGATGTTGCCGGCCGTCCGCACCAGCGCCGTCACCTGCACACCACAGGAGCGGCAGCAGAAGCGCAACACACGCGAGGCAGGCGTCATGGCCGCTGTGCATGGCGGTAAAGCCACGAATACCGCGCCTCTGCAGCACCCCAGCCAGCTCCGTCCACTGCGCCTCTGCTCCCCGGCGCAAGGAGACAGTGGCAGCGCAGGCACGGGGTCCTCCCTCGCAGCAGCGCACGTGCCCGGGGCCACATGCCCGGGGCGCCGTCCAGCACACCAGCAAGCCCCAGCCCCCTCACGCGCGCCCCCTCGCCACGCGCGCAAGACAAGCGCCCACGCGCCGCGCGCCCTCGCACCTGCGCCTTCTGCAGCGGCGACACGCGGCAGCACACGACCGACTTGCAGCGCTGCCCCACGCGCAGAAAGGTGGGCGCCAGGTCCTTGCTCAGCGCGTACGACAGCGCCTTGCCGTCGATGACCAGCGCCGCGTGGGCGGCGGCCGGCTGCTTGGCGGCGCCGGCGCCGCGGCTGGCGTGGCCGCCGCCCGAGCTGGCCTCCAGGCTGGCCTCAATCTGTGGTGTGGAGGGCGTGGTCAGGGACGTGACAATGGAACCAACGAAGCAGGCGGGCGGGGTCAAGCATCACGTGACCTGGCTCTCATGGTAGCGACCGGGCAGCCATGAAGTGGCGCTGCAAGCGGCAAGCAGCGCACCCCGCACCGCGGCCCTGTGCACTCGTAGCGCTGCCGTGGTGCAGCTGGGTGCAGCGGAGCGCGCTCCGAGACAAGCGGGCCCGCAGGTGCGCTGCCGCCCTCGCCTACGGCCCCACCATGTCCAGCTGCTTGGACACCAGCTCCGCCGCCAGCGCCTCCGCGTCCTGCTGGCGGCCGGCCCGCTCCAGCTCCTCCACGCGCGGCGACGCCACACTTATGGTGTGCTGCGCAGGGGGCAGAGGGGCATCCGACACGCCGGGCGGGATTAGTGCCGGCCTAAGCATTGCCCCTCGCGGTCGTGGCCGTTGTTGTGCTCCGGCCCCTTTGGGGGGAAGCAAGCCTCTGCCGCTGTTTGCTGAGCCCTAGCTCATAGAGCGGCGGCCCCGGCAGCCTCTGCCGCTGCCGCTGCGGCACACACGCGCTCCCCGCGCGGCTCGCCACCTTGCCTGCGTCATGTCGTCTGTCAGCAGGGAGCAGGCATAGCCGATGTTGATGGCGGTCTCCACCTTGTCGCCGGTCAGTACCCACAGCCGGATGCCGGCCATGGCCAGCAGCCGGATGCACTCGGGCACGCCCTCCTGCAGCTTGTCCTCGATGGCCGTGCAGCCCAGCAGCCGCAGGTTCTTCTCGATCTTCTCGCCCACGTCGGCCACCTTGGCGTCGCGGTCCTGTGTGGGCGGATATGTGCAGCATGGTGTGAGCGCGCTGGCTCAAGCGCCAGGGGCAGGAAGGGTACGGTCACGGCCGTATGAGGGCACGATGACAGCGGCGCGGTGGTGAAAAGGAGCCCCACGGCTGTGCCGGGCGCATGCCCTGTGCGCTGCCTTGAGAGGCGGCGTCACTTGCCTGCAGCGAGGTCTTGGCGGCCACCCACTCCGGCGACCACACGTTGGTGTACCAGTCCCGGTCCACCTCGGCGTACGACAGGCACAGCGTGCGCAGCCCCGCGGCGCCGAAGTCCTCCATGTGCTGCGAGGTGCTCGTCTTCATGGCCTCGTTGGGGCCGTACGACGGGTCCAGCCGCTCGTAGATGACCGTGTCGGCGCCCTGCAAGCGTTAGGTAGCGACGGCGGGCAGGTTAGGTCAGCGGTGCCGTTGCAGGATAGAAGTGCGTGTGCTGGGCCCCGCCCCAACCCCTGTTCCCGCCCCACCTTGGTGAAGATGATGATCTTGTCGTT
>BDDC01002296.1:2549-14338 GCA_001662425.1 Chlamydomonas sphaeroides | reverse complement strand
CCCCCCCCCCCCCAGTCACCATGCAGCTCCGCCCCCACCCCACCCCTCCGCCCCCACCCCTGGCCCCCACGCCAGCCCCCCGGCCCCTCTTGGGCCCCACTCGTCCCTCCCCCACGCCGGCGCAACCCGCACCCACCGCAGCGTGGGCTCCAAGGCCGGCCGCCCCCCACCCCGCTCCGGGCCCCCGGCACCCCCGCTGCACCATGTCGGCAGCCCACCGCCCACACCTGGCACCTCACACCTCACACCCACACCCACACCTGGCACCCCCACGCCTCACGCCCGGCACCCACCACAGCAGGAACACGGCCGTCACGGCGACGGCGGTGTAGGCGGCAGGGCCCAGCCGCTGCCAGGCGGCCGCCGCGTGCAGGCGCGCCGCCTGGCCCAGCCGCCCGCCGCGGAGCAGCGCCGACAGCCGGGAGCCGCTGCTGGCGACGAGCGAGCCGCCGGCGGGGGCCTGGCGGGGTGGGAGCCGCGAGGGCGGGAGCAGGGGGCAGGCAGGGGTTGGTGGGTGGGTGGGTGTGCGCCCATGCCGGCCTCGGGCGTCGTCACACAGGCGGACGCTCGGCACCCACACTGCGGGGCCGGCGCCCCCCACCGCAGGCCCGCAGGCCCGGGCCCCTGCAGCAAGCCGTCACCCCCCCCGCCCATCCTATCGCCCCCTTGCCTGCTGTGTGGCCAGGCGACGCACCAGGCCCAGCCGCAGACTCGGCGCATCGGCACGGGCCGCGGCAGGGGGGAGGCCGCAGGGGCCGCCGGGCGACAGCAGGCCGCTGCGCAGGCCCGAGGAGGCGGCCCGGGTGGGCAGGCAGGGCAGGCCCGCCGGTGCGCCGGCGGCGGGCAGCGCGCCGGCAGCGCCGCTGGGCAGCGCCGGAGCGCCGCCCGTCCAGCGGCCGGCCGCCCAGCTCCTCAGGCTGCGGCACAGTGGGCCGGCGCGCCGGCTAGCAGCGGCAGCGAGCAGGAGGGCCGGCGCCGCGAGGGCCGCGCCCGTTGCGGGCGACTGCGTCAGCAGCTGTGACGGCACATGTTGTGTGCCGTCGCGCCCGTGCATGGCGTCGGTGGGGCTGCAGAGGTCTTTGGGTGTTGCTGATTTCGCTGCGCCAGGCAGCGCTGCTCGGAATGAGGCCTACTGCTTAGCACGCTGGCCTGCCGCTTGACATATGCGCAGCGTTCGCTTGGATAAAAAGACGCTAGCGTGAGAACAGATGTCCGCTGCGGTTGGCTAGCCAGCACCTTCTCGTATGAAGGGCAAGCAGCAGTGAACCAAGCAGAGCTTGTGCGTCGTGGGCAGCGCGTTCCATGCGTGGTGTGGCCGGAACAATCTTGGAAAAGACCCACGGACCCATAGGATTTCGGTTCGTTCATCATGCATTCCTTGCAATTCAGCGAGGGGAACAGACAACACCATATTACTACCGCTTGTGCAATAAGGCAGGGGCTTTTCGGTTCTATTCTCAGGCGTCAGCTCCGAGAGTTTATGTCTTGACCGCCTCTCAGACGTCACGCACACGCATACACCAACGCACAGTCGCCTGCACATCGCTCGTTCGCTCACTTGTACGCACGGTCAGCTTTTTTTACACGCAATTGGCGGGGACATAATCGCAACAGCCAAGAGCTGTCTCCGCGCTCCCGCTGCTGAGGTCGAGACGGTAAGTGGACCCCTGGCAAGATGATCTGGGCAGACCTTCCGCGAGCTGAGTTATTGCCGTGCACGTGCCGTTGGCGCAAACCCTCGCCGCCAAGCATGTCTTCCGACACGGTGCCGTTGTGCCCGCGCAGACCGCCCCTCCCGTGCTCAACGAGAACGCAGCCCTAGAGCAATGGCGACGTCAATGACGCCAATGCCAAGCTTGTGCAGGGCTCTGCCGCGCCCAACAGCCCGGGTTCTGCGACCTGGCGTCGCCGCGCTGCCACCCCGCCCACATGCCTCGCTCCGCGCTGTGCCGGCCGTGCCGGGCGCTGGGCCCTTGCCCGCTGCGCGCGGCCCTCTCGCGCCCACCGGCCCACGCCGCCGGGACGTCTCTGCTGCCGCCGCTGCGGCCGGCGTGCCCGCGGACGAAGGCGGCCGCTCCGGCGCAGCAGCCAGCCCCGGCGGCCCCCTGGCGGCGCTCACGTCCGTGTTCCGGGTCTTCAGCGACGAGCGCTGCAACACCAAGTTACTGGCGCTGGCCATCGGTGAATGGGGGAGAGGCGAGGGTTGGGAGGGGATTAGGTAGGGCATTGCGCGTGGGCGTGAGGTACAGAGGCAGGTGGAGAGGCGCTCCCAAACCGCTGCTCTCGTCCCTCCCTCCTCCATGCCGCTCCCTCCCCATCCCACCCTTTCCCTCTCCTCCCTCCCTCCCATCTCCCTGCATCCAGGCCAGATGCTGTGCTCTGTGGCCACGCTCATCCACGACTCCTACCTGCCCATCTACGTGCACGACGAGCTGGGGCTGAGCACCACAGAGGTGGGGGCTGAGGGGGGCCAGGGAGGTGGCCAATGACGTGTCAAAACACATCCAACCAACATACACACACCCTGTTACTTGAACTTATAAACGAACACACCCTGTCTTCCCCGGCCCCCTTGTCCATCCCCTTCCTCCCCCCAGATCGGCGCGGTGCAGGGCATTGCGCAGTTCCTGTGCCAGCTCAGCAAGGGCGTCAGCGGAGTGGCGGGCGACTTGCTGGGATCACAGGTGGGGGAGCAGGGGAGGGGGAAGCGGAGAGGGGCAGGGATTGGGGGCAACTGGGAGGTACGCACACTAACCTGAGTCCGCCCCTCCTCCTCTCCCCAGACCCGCGTGCTGGTGTTCGGCACGTTTCTGACCTTCCTATGCAAGCCCATGTTCGCCATGCTGAGCACCGTGCACGGCATCTTCGGAGTCACTACCTGCCTCTACTGGTGAGCAGCGGGCGGGAGGGCAGGGAAGCGCTGTCGTGCTGCCGGCCTGGACCGATGTGCACGTGCCCCCTTGCTCCCCCCCTCAGGTTCTTCTCCGCCAAGCTGATGGACCGGCTGTCCAAGGGCATCCGCGAGGCGCCCACCAAGGCCGTCATGAACGAGCTGGCCAAGGAGAGCGGGGACGCACCCGACGCGGCGTACGGTGAGGGGGGCGCAGGGCAGGGGCGGCCGTGGGGTGGCCCATGCCCCGTCATGTGGGTAGCCCGCACCCCACCCGTGCCTCTTCCTGCCCTCGCCCCCAGGTCTCCGCCAGTCCCTGGCCACCGCCGGTATGCTCATCGGCTCCACCGTCGCCTCCCTCACCTTCGCCGCCACCGGACACAACTACATCGCCACCTTTGCGGTCGCGTCCGTGCCGCCCGCTCTGGCGCTGCTGTGGCTGGGCGCGGTGAGACCAGTCGCTAGTCAACGCGGGCGCGCGCGTCTCGCCGCGGCCCTTGCTGCCCGTTCTGGTACCCTCACGCCGTGGTCGTCCCGCCCCGTGCTCCCTCCCACCCACCACCCTCCGCTTGCCCACCTCGCCCTCCGCCCAGAACTTCCGGGAGGAGCTGTGGGGCGCCAAGAAGGAGGCCAAGGACACGGCGCCGCCCGCCGCCCCGGCAGCAGCGGCCGCCGTGGCCGTGGCCACGCCCGTCGACGCCCCCGCTGCCGCTGCTGCTGAGTCCACCGCCTCAGTGGACGAGCCGGTGCTGAGCCCCATGCAGAAGGCGCTGGCCATTCTGGGGGCCTTCAAGCCGGTGTACTGGCAGGTGGGGCACCGGGAGGCGGCGGCGCGAGGGTGGTGACGGGCAGGGAAGAGAGGATACGTGCGGTACTGCCGGGCGGCGTGGGCGCTGCAGGTGCTGTGTTGTGCGGGTCGTGCCCAGCAGGCGCAGTGGGGCTGCATGCGGCATGCTCGCACCCGGTCGCCCCATCCCTGGATTGCCCCCTTTGACTGCCTCCCGCAGGCGCTGGCCGTGGTGGCAGGTGCGGGCGGGGCCGTGCTGGGGCAGGGGTCTCGCGGTTTGGAGGGCGAGGGGCGAGGGCCGCCCCCGTAGCAGCAGCAGCAGCGGTTTGGAGGGGCCGGGGCGAGGGCCGCCTCCGTAGCAGCGGGGGCCGCAGCCCCGGCGTGCGGCGGCGGCGGCCGCCACGTCTGTGTACTGCGCCCTGTGTACCGCCCCGCAGTGCTCTACTTCGCGCGATTTGACGCCTCCTTCCTCAGCCTGCGGGCCAAGGCGGTGAGCGGGCGACCGGCAGCGAGGGCGCCCTCTGATGTTGCGCTCAAACACAGGGGTGGTACTCTATTTCGACCCTGAAAGTTGAACACACAGTGCGCTGGGATAAGGCCCTTGCCCATGCCGCCGTCAACCCGCCCCGCTCCCTGTGTCAGCCCCTCCCCTCCCTCCTCCGTCCCCCCTCCCTCCTGCCCTGCCCTCCCCAGGTCATGTCCAAGAGCCTGCTGCCCATGCTGACGCTGGTCAACTCGCTGCTACAGGTAGGACCCAGGAGCGGCGGGGTAGAGGAGGGGTGGGACCGCTGCGAGGAGCGCTGCTCCCGGCCCCGCTCGCCGCACCCGCCACGCCGCAACTCGCCACACTCCGCCCCTCACACCCATGCCCTCCCTCCGCTCCTCCTCCTCCTCCTCTCCCCCAGATGCTGCTCACCGCCCCGCTCGCCCGCGTGTCCGGCACCAGCTGCGCCTCCCGCAACCGGCTGCTGCTCATCGGCTTTGCCTGCATGGTGGCCGCCGACCTGTGCTTCGCCTCGCCGCTCACCGCCAACCCCGCGGGTGGGCACACGAGGGCGTTGCGGGAGGGGTGCAGGGGCGCTCTGCTGCGGTTGTGAGGGGAAGCTCGTTGCGGGGAAAGGGGGTAGGTGACCCGGGTGCGGAACTTGGGGAGGGGCAGGAGGGCCATCGGCACCCGCCCCGGTGCCGCACGTGCCTCCCAGGGAAGGCCCGACGTGCGGGGTAGGAGCGGAGACCCACTCTGCCGCCGCACTCGTGTGCATTGCGGCTGCGGCTGCGCCCGCAGGCATGTTTGCTGGCTCCGCGCTCATCGGGCTGCACATGGCCATGACGCACGCCATCACCATCTCCATGGTCTCCTCCTACATGCCCACCGGCGTGCTGCCGGGCGTGGGCAGGCTGAGCGGCACCGCAGTCAGCTTCACCGACCTGCTGCTGGGTGAGAGGGGGGGCGAGCGGGAGGAGGGGGCCCGGGCGGGGAAGAGGGACGAGCGAGGGGACCGCGGAGGGCGGCCAAGGGGAGGCTGCTGGGGGTGGCGGCCCCACGCGCTGCCCGTGCCTCCCACCCCTTCACGTGCTGTTGCCCCCCCGGCCAGGCTTCGTGCTGGCCGCCAGCAACACGGTGGCGGGCATGCTGGCGGACGCCACCCGCAGCGCCGGGCACGGCAACGTGGGCTGCTTCCTGGGTGAGCGGGCAGGGCGGGGCCGCTTGGTGCGTGCGCTTGGGGCCTCCCGCCGTCCGGCACCAGAGGGCCAAGACCACCGGCCTCTTGGGGCCTCCCGCCGTCGCCCGCCCTGCAGTCCCTCCACCTTCGCTCACCCCCCTTCGCCCTGCCGCCCTGCCTGCGCTCCCGCGCTCACCCACCCACCCCCCCAAAGGTGGCGCCAGCGCCTGCGTGCTGTCGGGTCTGCTGCTGATGGCCTTCAGCCGCTGGGGCGACCTGGGCCGCGACGAGCTCATCGTCGCGCGGGCGGGGCGTAAGGGCAAGGCCAAGGCGGAGTGAGGGGCGGCAGCAGGCGGCGGCAGGGGGTTTGAGGTGAAGGTGTTGTGGCGGCGAGAGCAGGCCAGCAGGAGCAGGCCAGCAAGGCTGGGTGGCTGGCCATGCGGGGAGGCGGAGCGGGGCTAGGGCAGTCGGCGCCGCCGAGGACACCAGCAGGGCAGGGCGGGCCGAGGGAGTTGTGAGTGCCGTTTCGCATTCCGTTGCATATCGTTGCGATCGCTATTTGGTTGCGGGCGGGGCCGCTGTGGCGCGCAAGCGGGGCCGCGGCACCCTCCAAGTGGGCTGCCGGCGGTGGGGGGGCCCCGGGGCCCACAGCGGGGTAAGCAAGGCGGCGGCTACCGGGGGTGGGCGGGGCTGTCTGGCTGCGTTGGCGTGTGGTGAATTGAGGTTTGTGGGGCACCTGCTACACGAGGCTGGGCAGAGCGCCGGCAGGGCTAGAGGGGGGGGGGGCGCCCCTGGGGCGACCGATGTGAGCGGTGCCTGTCGGCCCGGGTGTGGGTGTAGGGCGGGAGGGCAGGAGGGCGGGAGGGCGGCATGCGGCGGACAATCGCCGAGTGCCGCTGAGCTCCGCCGGGGCTGGGGCTGGGGCTGGTCGCTTGGCGCAGCGGGCTGTGCATTCTTCGCTGTCGGTATGTACCGCCCAATCTTGCAGACAAGGGGGCGGCGGAGGGGACGCGGCTGGGCTCGCGGCGGTGGGCGGTGGTTATTAGTGGCTGCTTGGAACCTATAAGCCGGCTCCATACGCCTCCATGCCTGCTGAAGCGCTCGCCGGCCACGGCCTTGCATTTAGGAAGACTCCAGGGGGGCTTGCTGAAGAAATACAGCGACCAAACAGGACCAAGCGGCCGAGGCCCGTAACGGCCCTTCCGGACCCGCCTGCCCCCAGGCCCCAGCTACAAGGGCTTTGACCACAACCCTCACAGCTGCGCCGGACAATCTGACTCGTCCTTATGGTAGTAGCGGTCGCCTTGAGCTGCCTCGCGCTCTGGGCAGCAGGCAAGCCAACCAGCTGCCGACCGTGACGTGAAGCCGTTTACGGCCGCTCCAGGCACCCGTGCAGCCAAGGGGCAGAATGCACCGTTGACGTATTTCCTTTCATGATCTTCACGGACGAAAGCTGGATACGACGCCGCGCCCAAAAAGGGTTCCGCAGGGTTTTGGGCGGTACGCGGGCCGCGTCCGCCGCTGCGTTCGACCACACACCGGGTGCTCCCGACAAACAACAACTCAGACTGAACGATGTGCTTAAGCCACAGAAGACGCATTTGCGTCCACACAGCTCTTCACGACAAGTTTACTACCCATCGTCGACGACGCGTCGGGACGTTCTCTGTAGGTTTACGTAGCAACAGCGAGAGGACGCACGAGCATCCCACATAAGCACCTCTCTTCATCAAGGCGGCCGAGGTGCGTGTGTTGCCGCGCAGTGGGGTTCGGTCGTAGTGCAACATTTCCGGCGGCTTCACAATCCCCTTGCACCTGACACTGCCGCCAACAGCCGCGGCGGCCATCGCAGCCAGGGCTGTCAGCATCAGCATTCACACTACCCTGCCTTTCCAGCGAGCCACAAGCCCTTGTCAGCGAGTGGGCATGCCGGCACGCACACGACGACGCCCCGCCCCTGCCCGCCCCTGCCCGCCCCTGTCCGCCACTGCCCTCCCCCGCAGTGCCCCGCCGCCACCGCCATGTCCTCCGCCTCCTCCAGCCCGGCCCCCTCCTCCCTCACCTCCCTCACATGGCGCGCCGCCGGCCCCATGGGCCCGCTGCCGCCCGGCCAGGGCCTCAGCGCCGCCTTGCGCCGTGTGCTGCACCGCAAGCCGCAGCGCCGCGGCCCGGGGAGCGCCATGGGCCGCCGCGCCGCCTCTGCCTCGGCCTCCGTGGCCGCGCTCAGTGCGCTCACTGAGGACAGCCGGCCACCGGCCGAGTCCGCCGTGCCGGAGCCGGCGGTCGCCGCTAGGTCCGTGACCCACACGGGGACCATGACCGAGCCCCCGGCGCATCACGCCGCCGAACCGCAGCCCCCAGCCGCAGCCGCAGCCGCAGCCGCCGTCTCCGTCGCCCAGCGCGCGCCCGCGGCGGTGGCCTCCCGTAGCGCAGGTGTGCTGCGGCTGCTGTCGGTGTTCCGGGTGTTCAGCGACGACCGCTGCAACAGCAAGATGCTGGCCCTGGCCATCGGTGAGGGGAGGAGAGGAGAGCGGAGGGGGTCAGGGAGGGCGTCGCATTGGGTTTGTCCGGGTACGTTGCGGTATGTTGGCGTCTAGGCACGTAGAAACACATGGGGCTAACGCCCATCTCCCTCCCCATCCCCTCCTTCCCCTGCCCTCCCTCCCTCCCATCTCCCTGCATCCAGGCCAGATGCTGTGCTCTGTGGCCACGCTCATCCACGACTCCTACCTGCCCATCTACGTGCACGACGAGCTGGGGCTGAGCACCACAGAGGTGGGGGCTGAGGGGGGCCAGGGAGGGGGGCAATGACGTGTCGAAACACACCCAACCAACATACACACACACCCTGCCTTGTCCCTTGCCTATCCCCCTCCCCCCAGATCGGCGCGGTGCAGGGCATTGCGCAGTTCCTGTGCCAGCTCAGCAAGGGCGTCAGCGGAGTGGCGGGCGACCTGCTGGGATCGCAGGTGGGGGAGCAGGGGAGGGGGAAGCGGAGGGGCAGGGAGGTAGAGAGAAGCGGGGAGGGGCATAGCGCAGGGAGGGAAGGGAGGGATCGGGGGCAGCGCACGGGAGCAGCAAGCAGCAAGGAGCACGGAGCAGCAAGGGAGGCAGGGAGGGGGGGAGGGGCGCATGCCAACACCTGGTTTCGCGCCGTCCCCCACTCCTGCACACCTCCTCCCCTCCCCAGACCCGCGTGCTGGTGTTCGGCACGCTGCTGACCTTCCTGTGCAAGCCCATGTTCGCGATGCTCAAGAGCGTGTACGGCGTGTTCGGGGTCAAGGCCTGCCTGTACTGGTGAGGAGAGGGGAGGGAAGCGAGGTGGCAGGCGGGGTGCTGTGTGCTTGCCTTGCTCGTGTGGGCCGTTCGCGGCCGCCCCTCCAGCCTCCCGCCGATGTCCACGGTCGCCGCTGACTGTGTCGCCTGTGCTGCAGCCAGCCCACATGCCCACGCACCCCACAAACCACACTGCTGCACCGCCCAGCCACCTACCCACCTGTCCCTCCCATCGACTCCCCCGCCATCACCCTGATCCGCCCCACGTTGTCTCCCTCTCCCCCTGGCCCCCCCCCTCAGGTTCTTCTCCGCCAAGCTGATGGACCGGCTGTCCAAGGGCATCCGCGAGGCGCCCACCAAGGCCGTCATGAACGAGCTGGCCAAGGAGAGCGGGGACGCACCCGACGCGGCGTACGGTGAGGGGGGCGCAGGGCAGGGGCGGCCGTGGGGTGGCCCATGCCCCGTCATGTGGGTAGCCCGCACCCCACCCGTGCCTCTTCCTGCCCTCGCCCCCAGGTCTCCGCCAGTCCCTGGCCACCGCCGGTATGCTCATCGGCTCCACCGTCGCCTCCCTCACCTTCGCCGCCACCGGACACAACTACATCGCCACCTTCGCGGTCGCGTCCGTGCCGCCCGCTCTGGCGCTGCTGTGGCTGAGCGCGGTGAGGCCGGGCGGCACCCTGCTCCGTGTTGGGCCCACGTGCCTGGCGCCGGGGAGGAACCCTGCAGCAGCCGTTCCCAGGTGTCGCCAGCCGCCGGCCGGCCCCGACCGCGCCACCCAGCAGCCGCCCCTCACCCTGCTGCCTCTGGCCCCCACGTCCCCGGCCTCGCAGAAGTTCCGCGACGAGCTGTGGAGCAAGCCCCGCACCGCCGCCGCCGCCAGGCCCCCCGCCGCCAACGCCGCCAACGCCGCATCCGCGCTGGCGGCGCCTGCCGCCGCCGTGCCGCCGACTGCCGCCGCCGCACCTGCCGTAGCCGCCGCCGCCCCTGAGCCGGTGTTGAGCTCGCTGGCCAAGGCCCGGGCGGTGCTGGCCGCATTCAAGCCCGCGTACTGGCAGGTGGGCTGCAGGGGGGAGGGCGTGTGGCTGGGGCTGGGCGGCTTGAGGCCGTGGCCCTCGTCATACTACGACAGAAAGTCAGGAGTGCCTGTAAACTCAATCGCCGAATCCCGAGCCACGGGTGCCTGTGCGTGCAACCGCCGAGGTCATGGCTGCCGTTGCACTGGACCTCGCCCCCTCGCCATCCCTCTCCACACCCAAAGGCCCTGGCGGTGGTTTCGGTGCTGTACATGGCGCGATTCGACGCCTCCTTCCTCAGCCTGCGGGCCAAGGCGGTGAGCGGTTGGCGGCTGGAGGGAGGAGGAAGCGCGAGGGCAGGCAGGGCGCAGCCACGCGCACCCCAGCCTGACCGTACGCCCCAGCCTGACCGTACGCCCCGGCCTGACCGTACACCCCAGCCTGACCGTACGCCCCAGCCTGACCGTACGCCCCAGCCTGACCGTACACCCCAGCCTGACCGTACGCCCCAGCCTGACGGCCTGACCGTACGCTCCAGCCTGACCGTACGCCCCAGCGTGGCCGTACGCCCCAGCCTGACGGCCTGACCGTACGCCCCAGCCTGACCGTACGCCCCAGCCTGACCGTACGCCCCAGCCTGACCGTACGCCCCAGCCTGACGGCCTGGCCGTACGCGCCAGCCCCAGCTTGACCGTACGCCCCGGCCTAACAGTAGCCGTGCGGTACCAGCCGTGCCACCCTCTCCCTCCCCTCCCCAGGTGATGCCCAAGAGCACGCTGCCCATGCTCACACTGGTCAACACACTGCTGCAGGTGGGCGTCAGGGGCGGTGGGGCAGAGGGGTGTGTGTGCCAGCATTGGGGCAGGGGGCGGCTGATGGGGCCCACAGCCCGCACTGGCCCTGCTGCCTGCCCCCAGGCTCGGGGCCATGCGACTGTGGGCGCTAGCGCTAGCGAGCCTGGGCTCACCGCCCCGCACCTACATGCCGTGTGCGCCCTCTCCCTCCCCTCCCCCTCCCCTGCTCACCCCCCCCCCACACACACACAGACGCTGCTGACCGCGCCCCTGGCGGTGCTCAGCGGGCGCTGCGTCGCCAACCGCAACCGCCTGCTGCAGGCGGGCTTTGCCGCGCTGGTGGCCGCCAACGCCTGCTTCGGCAGCAAGGCCACCGCCAGCCCAGCAGGCGAGGGCCCGGCAGCGCGCCCCTAGCTGGCTGGGGGCCTACAGGGGCTGCTGGCTGGCAGGCCCTGCTGTGTAGCCGCAGTGGCCAGACGCTGGGCCCCCCTCGGGCAGTGCAGTGCAGTGCAGTGGGCCGCCTACCCCTTGATTGCCTCCTCCTTGCCTCTCCCGCACTGCCGCCCCGCCCCCGCCTGCAGGCATGTTTGCTGGCTCCGCGCTCATCGGGCTGCACATGGCCATGACGCACGCCATCACCATCTCCATGGTCTCCTCCTACATGCCCACCGGCGTGCTGCCGGGCGTGGGCAGGCTGAGCGGCACCGCAGTCAGCTTCACCGACCTGCTGCTGGGTGAGAGGGGGGGCGAGGGGGAGGAGGGGGCCCGGGCGGGGAAGCGGGACGAGGCTCGAGAGAAGGGGCGGAGAGGGGTGCAGAGTTGGAGAGGAGGTGGCTGAGGGGAAGGCATCAGCAGGGCGGGAGAGAAGGGGTCGGAGTCGGGTGCTGCCCCCTTGCCGCCCTGCCGCGCGCCCCCGCCCCATCCCCCGGCCCCCTCCCCGCTGCTCCCTCAGGCGTGGTGCTGGCCGCCTCCAACGGCCTGGCCGGCATGCTGTCCGACCGCAGCCGCAAGGCGGGGCACGGCAACGTGGGCTGCTTCGCGGGTGAGTCCGGGCAGGGCAGAGCAGAGCACATAGACATAGAGCCTACACCGCCGACCCGCCCGACCCGCTTGCCCCCTGACACCCTCCCTCCCTCTTCCCCGCGACCCTTTGCCACCCCACCCCCACCGCAGGCGGCGCCGCTGCCTCGGTGCTGTCGGGTCTGCTGCTGGCGGCCTTTGAGCGCTGGGGCAGCCTGGGCCGGGACGATCTGGTGGCCAAGGGCAGGGAGCGGGGGCCGGCGCCAAGGCCCGCGGCCGCAACGTGGACGCAGCCGCAGCCGCTGCCGGCCGCGGCGGGCGAGGGCCAGGGCCAGGGCCAGG
>BDDC01002295.1:0-14366 GCA_001662425.1 Chlamydomonas sphaeroides | reverse complement strand
CTGGCTGGCTGGCTGGCTGGCTGGCTGGCTGGCTGGCTGGCTGGCTGGCTGGCTGGCTGGGTGTGTGGAGCCTGCCGCCCCCTGCCAGGTCGCCACCGGGCAGAGGCGCACGCCCCCCCCCTCCTCGTGACCGCCCCCATGGGGCTGGGAGTTGCGCCATCCGTAGGCGGTGGGGCGCAGGGGGCTCAGGGGCCACCGGGCGCATGTGGGCCCCTGGGGGCCGCACAGGCGCACCCCAGCCCAACCCCAACGCCCACCCCGCCTCTGGCGACCCCTTCCCTTGGCCTTTCCGGTCCATGCAGGGCACGAGGCCTGCGCCCCCCACCCCGCCCCCAAAGGGCCACCCCAAAGCCCCCCTCCCCTCAGGGCTCCCCCCAGGGCCCCCACCCGGGCCCGCGGCCCCCAGGGTACGTGCCTATGAGCAGGTCGGTGCGGTTCTGCCGCAGCCGCTGCGTGGCGGCCGCCACCTGGTAGTCCTCCACCTGGGCGGGGGAGGGGGAAGGCGCAGCCTCATTGCCTCATTGCGGCGAGGCCAGCGACCGGCCCCGCGCGTCTTCGTGCAGTGCTCCACATCCCCCCTTCCCTCCCTCCTCCCTTTCCCCCCTCCCCTCTTCCCTGCCTCCACCCATCCCTCCCTCCCCCCCCTCACGTGGTTGTCGCACAGCGTCAGCTTGGGGTGCTCGCCCGCCCACCACATTTGCTCCTGCACGGGGGAGCGGCCGGGGCAGCGGGCAGGGAGCAAGGGTGGGCGTGCCGAGGCAGAGGCGGAGGGCCCGTGGAGCGTGCAGGCCGGGGCGGCGCGCAGGGGCGAAGCCAGGAGGGACGAGGCAGCCCTAGACACGCCACGACGGCGCCGGCACGCGGGCGCAGCGGCCGGCGGGCCGCTGCTGGCACGGGCCCTGCGCCGGAGCCCCTGGGGGTTGACCCCCGACCGCCCGGCAAGGGTGCACGGGGCGCAGTGGTGGAGCGTGTGCCGAACGCAGCGGCACAACGCAGCGGCGCAACGCAGGGGCCGCAGGGGCCGCAGGGGCCGCAGCGAGCGCGCCCCGACGGGCCGGGGGCTGGGCGGGCTGGGCAGCGGGCGGACCGCCCTGAGAGCGTTTGGCTGTGCGCCCGTGCTGCTGCTGCGGTGCAGCGGCGGTGGCGGTGGCGGTGCAGGATGCGCAGGTGGGCAAGCGGTGAGCAGGTGGGCAAGCGGTGAGCAGGCCAGCAGGTGGGCAGGTTGATGAGCAGGTGCGCAGGTGGGTGGGTTGGCAGGGTGTCCGGGGGCCGCACCTTGATGGCGCTGAGCCAGCTGATGGCCGGGTTCTGCACCATGTGGTTCCACAGCGAGCTGGTGCCGCACTGGGGAGTGAGGAGGGGCGAGGCGTTGGGGAAAGGGATGGGGAGTGGGAAGGGGACGAGGGCTGCGGTCTGTGAGGGTGGGGCGGCTCGGGGGCTGGGGGCGCAGGGGGCAATCGTCATTGAAACCCGAAAACGCGCCACGGCCGTGGACCGTTCGGATGGCCCGATCACTTTGACAGTAATCGCCGTATGCCGTTTAGAGGTGCAGGGTGCGGAGCGTCGAGGTCGCTGGGCCGTCGCGCCAAACACGCACTAATCGGCCCTCTGGTGTCCACCACCTTGAGTCGCGCACCTTCTGCTGGCCAAGAACAGCATAATCCAGCGGCGCGTACAGCTTCTCGATGGGGTGCGGCTGAGCGGTGACATTTATGAATCGACTCAGCGGAAAATAGGTACTTGTGGCGCCCGCGTAGGAGGAGCACAAGAGGGCTACTATGGAGCACAGCACGAGCATCGTGATGTCGCCCTGTTCATGAGCCGAGCGTGCGGATGTGCACTGCGCGCACTGCAGTGCGTGCCCGGGTGCGTGCGCGTAGCAAAAGCAGCAGCAGAGCTTGTAACGTTTGGTCGGCAGCGAGAAGTGCCAAGGTACAACTCGGGGTGCCGAGCGGACCGCGAGAACGACAAGTACTGCAGGTTTCAGTGGTGATGCATTGATGGCACACCCCCTCGCTCATTTCTTTTCTTTTATGGTGCACAAAGCTTCGCTAGAGCAGCGTTCCGTTGATGGGTACTGCCCGAGGAAGGCGACTGAGCTGCTGGTGCGTGGAGAAACGTACGGTTACTGCACGCGGAACGCGAAGCTGCACCCGGCTGCTGGCTGCCCGCCTTGTGTAACTTGTGGCCACCAGGACGACACGGCAGGGACCTCGGGGCGCGGGCACTTCGGTACACGGTCGATACATGGTCGGTACGGATACACCGGGGTTACTGCACATAACCACTGTTGTCACCAGACCAACACGTCAAGCTGAGCAGCGGCGCCCGCCGCCCCGCTCCACGCCGGCACCCACGCCCATCTCCCTTCCTGCTGTCAGCCCAAATCGTCTGGTCGGCGCTGCGGCGGCGGCCACCCATGCGGCGGCCGCCTCCTCCTGCGCTCGCGGCGCTTGTCGCTCTCGCGCTCTGCCCTGCAAAACCCCCGTGCTCCCCAGCCAAGCGGAGCCCGATGCCCCCACATGCGGCCTAGGACACGCCCTGCGGCGGCCCTCCCAGGAGCTCTGCTGCTGTGTCGAGGGAGCGCTGCGGTGCGCCATTGCGCTGCGGCGCGGCACCCAGGGTGGGGGCCCTGCGCCAGGCAGGCGCCCGCCGCCGCCGCCGCCACTGTGGTGACGTCGCCCGGAAGGGCGCCAGCCAGCCAGCCAGCCGGCGGCGGCGGTGGCGATTGCGGGCGAGGGGGCGCGCCGTGGCGGCGGCACCCCGACCCGACCCCCAGCCCGCCCCTCCTCTTGCAGCGCCCCGCATGCCCCCAGCGGCCACCTCCACAACATCCGCTCACACCCCAGCGGCGGAACGGACACGACAGCGCCACCGCGCATCCACACACCACGCACACACAAAAGACACCACACGTACATGTAGGGTGCGCGCCCTAATGGGCCGACCCAAGCCGAGCCAACAGGGCGACGACCCCAGGCATCACAACAAGCGATGCGGCAGCAGCCCCGGCGCGGGGCCACACCCGCCCGCCCGCCCCTGCCGGGGAATGGGGCCCTGGGGGGACACGTCCCGTGCCCCCCGTCCACGCGTCCGCGCTTCCGCGCCTCCGCGCCTCCGCGCCTCCGCGCCTTCGCGAGCCGCTTAGGCGATGCCGGCGGGCACGGCGTCGATCTCGGCGCGCATCTTCTTGTCGCCCGCCAGCACAGCGATCGAGCCGTCGGGGTCCACGTCCATGATCACCACGTCGCCCTCCTTGATGTCGCCGCCCAGAATGCGCTCCGCCAGGCAGTCCTCGATGAGGCGCATGATGGCGCGGCGCAGCGGGCGGGCGCCGTAGGTGGGGTTGAAGCCCTCGTCCACGAGCCTGCAGAGGGGGGGGGTGAGGGGGCGGGAGGCGCGGAGGCGGGAGAGTGGCGGTGGGGACGGGTGGTCAGGACGGAACCCAGGCGACTTCCTGATGGCTCATCTGCTGCCGCAACACCCCGCCCGTTCCTCCCAGCACCGAGTACAAGCGACCTTGAGTGTCTTGCGCCTTGCGACCCCGCCATCAAGGCCCAAGACCGCCTCCAGCGCAAAGCGCCACGCACCTGTCCTTGAACTTCTCCGTCACCTCGATCTTGATGCCCTTCTCGTCGGCGCGCTTGAACACGTCGCGAAGGAAGATGTCGGCGATCTGCTTGACCTCCTTCTTGGTGAGCTGGCGGAACACAATGATCTCATCCAGGCGGTTGAGGAACTCGGGCCGGAAGTAGCTCTTGAGCTCCTCGTTCACCAGCGTCTTGATGCGGCTGCAGGAAGCGAGGTGGCAGGCGAGGTGGTGAGGAGCAGGGGAAGGAGAGGGCAGGCGGCGAGGCCGGATACCCCCAGTGCTTCGAGGTCCTGCTGTGGCACCTAATGTACTAGTACGGCACCCCCCGTCCTGCTCTGGCGCCTGGTGCACACGTCAGCCTGCTCAGCCTCCCGCCCCCCCCTGCCCTCCCTAGCCCCAGCCTCACTTGTAGCTCATGTCCTGCTCCATGTCCTCGTCGTCGGGGCGCAGGAAGAAGCCCATGGAGCGGCCGCCCTTCTCAATCACAGAGGCGCCCACGTTGGACGTCATGATGATGAGCGTGTTCTTGAAGTCCACGGTGCGGCCCTTGGAGTCCGTCAGGCGGCCGTCCTCCAGAATCTGGGGCAGAGGGCGGTGGTGGAGGGGGAGGCGGCGAGCGGGTGGGGATGAGGGCGCGAGCGAGGACGTTGCCGAGAGCAGCAGCAGTCGGGTGCGCAGACACCACTCGGCGGCCAGCAGCTCGTAACCCCGCCGCCGCTTCCAGTCCGCCCGCCCGCCGCCAACACGTGCACACCTGGAGCATCATGTTGAACACGTCGGGGTGCGCCTTCTCGATCTCATCGAAGAGCACCACCGTGTATGGCCGCCGCCGCACCGCCTCCGTCAGCTGGCCGCCCTCCGAGTAGCCAACGTAGCCTGATGGGGCAGAGGGTGGGGGGGGGGCGTGGGGACGTCAGGCAGAGCGGGGGCCGGGCAGAGCGGGGGTCGGGCAGCGCGGGGATCGGGCAGTGCGCACCTAATGCTTCACCAGAAGCGCACCCCCCAGCTCCGCCCGCCCCTGCTTCCGCAGCCCAGCCCCCTCCTACTCACGGCCCCACCAGGCCGCTCATTGCCACTCTGAGCCGTCCCCCTGAGCTCAGTCTCCCCCTCGGCCGCCCATCCCAGCCCAGCCCAGCCCTGCTCATCCACACAGCCCTCCTCTCCTCCTCCTCCTCCTCCTCCCAGGGACCCCACCTGGCGGCGAGCCGATGAGCTTGCTGACCGTGTGGCGCTCCATGAACTCCGACATGTCCAGGCGCACCATGGCCTCCTCGCTGCCGAAGTAGTAGTTGGCCAGCGTCTTGGCCAGCTCGGACTTGCCAACACCTGCGGTTGGGGTGCGGGGCGAGGGGAGGGGTGTGCGGTGTTGGGGTGGTGAGCGCGCTGGCTCAAGCCCGCTAGGCCAAGGTGACGCTAAATGGCGCCACGAGTGTTCGTTGGGGTGAGGGGAGGGAGGGATGATGGAGGGCACCCGGCACGGCGGCCGATTCCATAGACACCAGACCCCCCGCACAGGCAACCCTGCTGCCAGCCAGTAGCAGCAGCAGCACTCACCGGTGGGGCCGGCGAAGATGAACGAGGCAATGGGGCGGTTGGGGTTCTTGAGGCCCACGCGCGCGCGGCGGATGGCGCGGCTGATGGCGCTGACGGCCTCCTCCTGCCCGATCACGCGGCCGTGCAGCACCTCCTCCATCTTGATCAGGCGCTCCGTCTCGTCGGAGGACACCTGGCGGGAGGGGGGAGACGAGGGGGAGAGACGGGGGCGAAGTCGAGCTGCAGGGCCGCGTGCGCAAGCGCCGGCGCGGCCCACCGGAGCTGGAACCCCTGACCATGGCGCATCCTCGGCGTACAAGCAGCCGCCCCTCTCCCTGCCGCTGGGCTACCCTGCCCACGCCAACGCCCGTGTCCACGCGCGGCCCATCTTCTTCGTGCGCCCCGCCTCCCACCTTCTCAATGGGGATACCCGTCCACTGGGCCACGATGGACGCAATGTCGGCCTCCGTCACCTGATAGGGGGGGCGGAACGGGTGGGCGGTGCAGGAGTAGCGGGCTCCGGCTTTAGCACCTGCCTGCCTCCCTGCCGTGACGGTCGCGCCAACGACCCGCGTTGCTCTAAAACCCCCTGGAACGCCACCCCCCTCCGTCCCTGGCGCCGCCCGCTGCACCATCATGGCGCCGCCTCACCATGGGGCCGCCGCCCTCGACGCTCTCGGCCTCGGCCTTGGACGCCTCCTTGGCGCCCGCGATGATAGCCTGGATCTTGGCCTGTGGGAGAGGCAGATCCGAGGGAGATGGGAGAGGGGAGAGGGGAGGCTGAGAAGGGGCAGGGAGGCCTGGAGGGGGAGATCAGGTACCACGCAGCAGCAGCTCTTACTCGACAGCTGCTGCCGGAACCGTTTGTGCACTGAGCAGAAACTGGGCATGCACGTCAAGCTACTCCCCCTCATAGCATCCACTCTGCGCCTGCCCCCTGCGTGCCACCCGGGTCGGCCGCCACCGTGCTCAGCCCCATCCCCCGCCCCCACCGCCCTTGCGCAGCGCGCCCCTCGCTGCGGGGACAGCCCGCGCGACAGCCCCTGCCAGGCAGGGGCTTCGCGCCCGTCCCACCCTGCAGCAGTCCCGCCCGCGCATCTCCATCTTGTACCGACACTTAATACCCCTTTCCCAGCCTGTGGCCCTGTTCAGCCTGTGGCCCTGTTGTTTCCGTTGTCTCAGCCGCTATCCTCCCCAATGTCCCTTCCCTTGCATGGTTTGGCGGTGAGGCACCTGCCCTCCGCCTCCCTGCCTTCCCCTCGCCTGCGCCCTCCGCCTCCCACCCCAACCACCCTCCCCCCCGTCCCTCATGCCCCGCTCCACACCACCGCACCTTGAGCTCCATCTCGCGGTCGCGCAGCTGGCCGGCCTTCTCGAAGTCCTGGGCCCTGCAGCGGGGGACAAGAGGAGGAGAGCGCGCCCGGGTGGTGCACGATGCCGTTAGGCTCACCATTTTGCCCCACCAGGGTCACTGAGAGGAGCAGCAGGCACCCCCGCCTTCCGCTACCCCTTTCCACCCCCCCCCCACAGACATATACCCGACGCGCAGCCGCGCCCCCCTCACCTGACCGACGCGTCCTTGTCCTTGGTCACCTGGCGCAGCTCCTTGTCCAGGTCGCGGGCCTCCTCGGGCAGCTGGATGTGCCGGAGGCGCACGCGCGAGCCGGCCTCGTCGATCAGGTCAATGGCCTGGGAAGGAGGGAACGAGGTGCGGCGAGAGAAGGGGAAGCGAGGTTCAGGCCCAGGGCTAGGGCTGCGGCGGGCACGAAGAACACGGGGGTGGAGGGGACAACCTTCGCCGCAGACGCCCACCAACCAGCCAGCCCTCCCCGGCCTCGCCGCCAGCCGCCCTCCCCTCCCTCCTCATCACCACCGACCGCCCCCCCTCCTGCCGCACCTTGTCGGGCAGGAAGCGGTCGCTAATGTACTGGCTGCTGAACTTGGCGGCCGCCATGAGCGACTCGTCCGTGTAGCGCAGCTTGTGGTGCGTCTCGTAGCGCTCGCGCAGGCCCTGGGTTGCGGCGGGTTGGGGGGAGAGGTGGAGACATGTCGCCTTGAGCAACGAGGACAGCGTCGAGGAGGGCGCGGCGTCTGAGGAGCGAGCCGGCCCGAGCCCGGGCCGTGGCGCCAGTGCGGTGGGCCCCACAGCCGGCCTGCGCCCCCCCGCCCGCTGCTGGCCCCGCAGCCTCGCTGGCTCGCGGCGGCCCAAAGGCAGCACCGCCCTGCAGCCGGCGCGGCGCGGCCGCCCACACTCGGACCGGTTTGGTCCACACTGGACATTTCTTCACCGTGCATTCACACATGCCCTGCCCCGCCAACCAACAGCGCCCACCTGGAGAATCTCGAAGGTCTCGTCGATCGAGGGCTCCGGCACCGTCACGGGCTGGAAGCGGCTACACAGGTGCCACAGAGAGGTGCCGAGAGGGTGCGGGGGGTAAGCGAGGACGTGAGTTCAGGAGGGGGCGACCCAAAGCAGGGCGGGATTCGGCTGCGAGCACGTTACTGCAGCCTGCACAGTCTTCCCTGATGGCCCAACTGCCTAGCCGCCGCCCTACTATCGTACGGTCGTACGGCTCCGCTCGCGTCTCGGAACGCTGGGCTACCGGGCCAGGGACTACAGCTAGTGGTTTGCCAAATGCGCACATCGGCCCGCACCCCAACATTTGCTGTCGGCTAGGTGTGCCCCCGTCGAGACCCTCTCCCCGTCCGCGCCCCGCCCTCCCGCTTCCCCTCCTCCGCGTCCACTCCCTCACCGCTCGAGCGCGGGGTCCTTCTCGATGTGCTTGCGGTACTCGTCCAGCGTCGTGGCGCCGATGCACTGCAGCTCACCGCGCGCCAGCGCGGGCTTCAGGATGTTGGCCGCGTCGATGGCGCCCTCCGCCGCACCCGCGCCAATGAGCGTGTGCACCTCGTCGATCATCTGGGAGACAGGGAGGCAGGGAGGGGAAGCGGCGGGGATGGGGGCACGCGAGGGGTCGGAGGCACGGCGGCTCGGGGAAGGGTGCATCGCGAGCGCGGCGCGCCGTGTTGCGTGTGGGGTTCGGTTCTGAAACACAGAACCACGGCGTCATGTCCACACGGGTGAACCGCAACGCCATGCCGTGACATTGGTGGGAGCGACCGAGCATGCTAGCAAGCCAGGGTGCTGCTGCGCGCCAGCGTGCCGCCTAGCCAGCCGCCTCGCCAACCCCCGGGCGCCCGCTGTTGGCTTTCACCTCCCGGCCCGCATCGCCTCGAAGCCCCCCTGGCCAGAGCCGCATCTGCGCCTAGCGCTGGATGCTGCTGCTGCTGCAGGTGGGGCCCCTGGGCACCGCATGCAGAGGGGCAAGGCCGCCAACGCCGTCGGGGTCCGGGCGCGCCGCGAATGCTGCTGCTGCTGCTGCCGCTGCTGGCGCGCCAGGCCAGCCTCTCGCCGCTTCGAGTGGTAATCCGGGCGGCAGGGGTCCGCGTGCGCCAGCCGGCTGCTCCGCGGGCGCCGCTGTACCAGGCTGCCACCTGCTGCTGCCACCTGCTGCCAATGCCGCAGCGCCAGCGCCCTTGCCCTCCTCCCTCGACAGTCGCCCCCCCCATATGGCCCCCACCTCCCCTCATGCGGCACCCCGCACCGCTCACTGAAACGTTGCACCGCCCCCCGACCCCTTCCTCCCTCCCTCCCTGCCTGCGCCGCATCTCTGCCCCCCCCCATGTCGCACCAGGATGATGTCGTCGTTCTGCTTGATCTCCTCCATGAGCTTCTTCAGGCGCTCCTCGAACTCTCCGCGGTACTTGGTACCCGCCACCAGCAGACCCATGTCCAGCGTGATCACCTGGCGGCCAGGGGAAAGGAAGCAACGGGGCGCGTCAGACGTGAGGGCAGGGGCGGTCCCGTGCACGCGCGGCGCTGCCAGGAACCACGCGCCCCGGCCGTGCACGCCAGCAGCCAGCCAGCCAGCGGCCGCCCACAGCCAGCCAGCGGCCGCCCACAGCCAGCCAGCGGCCGCCCACCCCACCTGCTTGCCCTCGATGGTCTCGGGCACGTCGCCGGTGGCGATCTTCTGCGCCAGGCCCTCGGCCACAGCCGTCTTGCCCACGCCGGGCTCGCCGATGAGGCAGGGGTTGTTCTTGGTGCGGCGGCCCAGAATCTGGATCACGCGCTCAATCTGCTTCTTGCGGCCCACCACCGGGTCCAGCTTGCCCTGCAGGTGGCAGGAGGAAGGGAGGGGAAGGGGAAGGGGAGGGGAAGGGGAGGGGCAGAGGGGGTCAGGTGGCCGAGAGAGGAGATGAGAAGAGAAGAAGGGGGGAGGGATGAGGCGGCCGAAAGGCTTAGCGCGGGGAGGGACCGGGCGCCGCGGGCCGACGCTGGGGGACCACATGGGTTTGCTGCCGCAGAGCTGCCGCTGATCGCTGGGGGCGGGAGGCGGCGTCCGCAGGGTCCGCTTGGGCCAGCTCTTGGGCCAGCGGGCTGCCGGCGCTGCAGCGTCCTCCACAGAGCGAGGGCCACGGGCGACGTGGCACTCACGGCCGCCAGTCACGCAGTGGGATCCGACACAGCTCCCGCCAGAGCCGCAGCCGCCCTCGTGCTGCGGTGAGACCGGGCGCCACTGAGACCGAGCATGCTAGGCGCCGCCGGGTCGTGTTAAGTGTCGGGCCGCCTGCCAGGCGCAGAAGGCCGCGGAAGGCCGCGGAGGCCGCTGGAGAGGGCGGGACGGCTGCTTCCCAGGCGTTGCTGCCGGAGCCAAGTGCCGCTGTGCCCGACAGCATGCAACCACCCCCCTTTTCCCCGGCTGACGAGCTTCTCGCAGAACGTTGGCTGCTCGCCGTCGCCTGCACGAAGTCCGCTGCCTGAAGCGCAGCTCGACGCGGACGATGGTTGCCTGCACTTCTGAACCCGCTGCCGCACGCAACCGCCGCATGCAGCTGCAGCCCGGGGGGGAGGTGGGAGGGCAAAGGGAGAGCGGGGGGGGGAGGGAGCTCGCCCCGGGGGTCTCACCTCGGCGGCCTGCGTGGTCAGGTTGGTGCCGTACTCCTGCAGCGTGGGCGTCTTGTTGGAGCCCTGCGCCTGGCTGCCGCCGACGCCGGCGCCCACGGGCTCCTGGCTCTCGCCAACCATGCGGATGACCTGCGGAGCAGAGGTGGCGACGCGGGTTCAACGGAGCGTGCGGGGCGTGGCGCGTGGACAGGACATGCAGCGAGGCGTGTCGGCACAAGCGCTGTACAGCGGGACATTTGTAACGTGCCCTTCGAAGCTTCGAGGCGGTGTGGTGCACACAGCAGCTGGTGGTGCGGAACCCATCCACGACCCATCCATAGGCGGGAAACGCTTCAACCGCATAGCCACGTGCAGCTAGCAACTCAACCGCCCAGCCGAAGTCATGGAACGACAACGCGAGGACTGCTGAGTGTCGCGATATGGTAAAACAGGTGTCAGGGACCCGCTGGAGTCACACATGCGCGTCACAACCCCACCTGCGTGCGAATCTTCGCGGGGTCAGCGCCCAGGGTCTCCAGCACACGCGCGGCGACACCCTCGCCCTCGCGGAGCAGGCCCAGCAGGATGTGCTCGGTGCCGATGTAGTTGTGGCCTGCGCGTGGGCACGATGACGAAAGTCAGTCTCACGCGTGAGCCGGGACACCATCATCGCAGCCTTCCATGGATGTCACATGCGATAATCGGATGCATAGGTGAAGTCGGAGTCGCGCAAGAGGGGATCGAGCTAAACCCTACCGGAGCGACCTCGGCGGCGCGCGCAACCAGCCCGGATCCCTTATGGCCAAAGGGGTTTTCCTGACACATATTGCATAGATCCAGACGTACCCAGCTGGCGGGCCTCCTCCAGGGACATCTCCAGCACCCGCTTCGCGCGGGGCGTGAAGGGGATCTCCACAGCGACGAAGCCCGAGCCGCGCCCGATGATCTTCTCCACCTCCACACGAGCGTCCTTGAGGTTGACGCCCATAGACTTGAGGACCTTGGCGGCGATACCGGTCGACTCGCCAATTAGGCCCAGCAAGAGCTGCTCCGTGCCCACGAAGTTGTGGCCTAGCCGCCTGGCCTCCTCCTGAGCCAGCATGACGACCTTAATGGCCTTCTCGGTGAAGCGCTCGAACATGCTCTTGACGACGAGACGGCCGGCGCGGCCAGCCTTGCGGGCGGCGGTCGGGGCGACCATGCGCCCCGCCACCCGCTGGCCAAGGAAGCCGCTCTGCAGGCTGGCCGAGCATGACACCGCCTTGCGGGTGCGACCACCGATGCGCTGGGCGGCGATAGGGATGCGGCGCCCGCTGCCGCGAGCGGCCAGCGCCTCGCGCGAGGCGTTCAGCTGCATGGCTCTACGCTTGGAGTGTGGTGGACAATCCTAGCGCTATGAGCAGCTGTATACGGTCCCCTGTCCAACTAGTGACCGCTGGTGTCGGGAAAATAGCAGGTTTGGGGCTTCGCCACCGCAGTGCCACCATGGCCGCTTGTTGGCCGATCGCCGAGGCCTTCCAAAGCCGCGCATCGCCTAAGCCTGACTATAAGGCACCCTTACCTACACAGCTTCCATGCTCTAGACCGGCATTCAGGCAAGCCCTGGCGAAGGAGCTCTCGGCGTCACTTTGGCAACGCTCGCGTTGCGCGCTAGCGCCACACCAGCCGCTAGGCGACAGAGTCTTGCGGCAATCGATGCTTTCTTTCGGCCGGCAAACTCTTGCGACCCAACCCATCCATCCATTCGGACTGCAATTCTCCGTCCGCCTCCCAATACTGGCAATTCGGCATAGCTCGGCATGTAGAGGTAGGTTGCGTCCACCTTCGCACAGCCGTCGTCGGCTGCCACGGGCAGTGTAAGCGCCTAGGGTTTGGACCGCACCTCGGCTACCTGCCAGGGGCGTGCCGCCTGCCACCTGCCCCCTACTTATCGCCCCCTATGAGTCGGCCTTTGCGCCATACGCTTCCGTTTCGCTACGTAGACCTCAACCTCCTCCCGACCCTGCAGGACCGGCGCCCCCGACCGCGAACCCCCCGAGGGACCCGCCCCCCCGGTGCTGCCCCGTGTGACCCCGCACCCCTCTGAGCAGCAGCATGCAAGGCGCCGCAGTGGTCCTGAGGGTGGGCACTAGTAACCATCTGGGAATCATGTGAACTATTCCGCTGGCGCGTCTGGGTGCGGAGCCCGATATCTCTTGTCGGGGCAGTACACAGAAAGGGCACCCCGGGGACATGGCGTCCGGGCTGCGGCCAATACCTGTCCACACGCCTACCGGCCAGCCGGCCTCCTGGCCGACCCTGCCGCCCGGAGAACGGACGCGGCGGCGTCGCGGCGCTCGGGCTACATCATGCAATTATGTGAAACGATGCGAGAAGACGCGTTTTAAGGAACCAAATCGCAAAATCTTCCGGGAGGCCCGGAGCCCCGTGTGGCAGGTGCCACACAACACACCACTTCCGTGGCTCCGTGGAGCATCTCGAGAGACCTCTTGCTCGTAGCGGATTAACTCCTGTTACACCCGCTAGGGGTGGGTGCCGGGCCGAAAGCCGGAGGCACGGCGGTACCCGGACGGGCACCCGAGCTGGGGGGGCCAATAGGGGGTCAGAAACACTGCCAGGCGGCCCGGGCAGCGCGGCGCCTTGCGGGGAGCGGCGGGGGGAAGGTGGACGGGAGGCGGGCAGTGTCCGTGGAGGGGCTGGGGAAGGGAGGGTGGGACAGGCGGCAACGCAAGGAAGGTGGGCGGGAAGCTGGGCCTGCGAGAATGCTCAACTCGTGTGAATAGGCAGTGGGCGAATGCTCGGCGGCAGATGCGGCGCCTTTGCAGCCTGCGAGCGGCGCGTGGTTCACCAAATTGGAAGTGCGGCCGTGTGCGGCAGCAGCTGCCGTCAGCCCGCGGCAAAGCCAAGGCAAAGCCAAGGGCAGGCAACCTTCCATCCAATCCTCCTCGAGCCCTACCTCACTGGAAGCCAGCTTGCGCATACCCGCCGTCACCTTTCATCCCAGACTACGCAGGAGATATCGATGAATTCACGTTTTCGCAGGTTACAGATATTCCTCCTTTTAACACCCTGAACCTTGATCCTCCTTCTTGCCGCCGCCAAGCAGGCTCCCAGGGTGCTGCTGCTTGACGGGCCGTGTGGGCGGGGGAGAGGCCCAGCGGCCGCTGCTCGATGGAGCAGCCGATGGAGCAGCCGATGGAGCAGCCGATGGAGCAGCCGATGGAGCAGCCGATGGAGCAGCCGCCGGCCGCCCACAGCCCACAGGGCGCCCACCGCTACTTGACCCGTCCACTGGGTACTGGCGTGGCGGTGGACTGCACCTGGTGAGTGGTCTACGCCTGGTGTGCTGATGAGAGCGGCGCACCACCAGCCGCTGCTTTTCACCAGCGAACCAGCGTGGAAGTAATTGAAGCTGCTGCTTACACCGCTCCCGTGGCATTGGCCGCGACGGCGCCCGGCCCCAAGCCCGGAGTGGTATTCATTGGAAGCCCGGAGCCGTGAGCGGGGTTCCCGCTGCACACCTGGGGCGAGGGCCGAGGGCCTCCCGCCGCCCGCCCCGGCTGGGCCCCCAGGCCGCCCGCACCTGTGCCCCGCCCCCCGGCAGCCCGCCACAGCTTCCTGCGTCCGGCCCCGCCCACCACCTGCCACCCCAAGCCATCCGCCCTCATGGAAGTCCATTGATCAATCACCGCCGCCCCCTGGCCACACGGCGGGCCAGAGCCCCCTGTCCTCCCCTCCCTCCTTCCCCACCTCGTGACTTCTCTCATCCATTGGGCCCTTTCCACCTGCCCCCTTCTCCCGCCGCCCCCTCCCCAGCCGCCGCCCTCGCCGCAGCAGCTCGCCGCTCAACAGCTCCCTCGTATCTCGTTCAATAGCTCCGATGCCGCCCATCATAATTACCCGCGCGTCGATCGCGCCTACGCCGCCGGCCGCGCCGCCCGCAGCAGCTCGTCGCTCAGTAGCGGCAGCCCTCCGCCGCCCGCCGCCGCCGCCGCCGTTTCGCCCACTGGCCGCAGGTTGAGCAGCATCGCCGGCAGCAGCCCCGCCGCCGCCACCGTCAGCGGCCGCCGCGCGCCGCAGGCGGCCGAGCCGGGCGCGGCGTGGCGGCGGGGTGCGGTGGCCGAGGGCGGCGGCGGCCCCGTGATGGGCAGCTGGGTGCGGTCGGGCAGGATGAGCTCAAAGGTGGTGGTGGTGGGGGTGCGCAGGCTGGCGGCCACCCACTCGTACAGCCGCGACACGGGCTCGGCCGCGCCAAAGTGGCCCTGTGGGGGGGAAGGGGGGAAGGGGGGAAGG
>BDDC01002291.1:0-11380 GCA_001662425.1 Chlamydomonas sphaeroides | reverse complement strand
ACATTCCTGAGGGGAGGAAGCCAGAAGGTGCGGATGGCAGCAGCACGTTTGCGTGGGGGCCTTGGCTGAACACAGCCTGGGGACTGAGCACGCTGGCCTTGGCAAGAAAACCGAGGCAAGACGCCCTCCATCAGTGCTCACAACCGGGCGACCAACCCATGCCCCCATGTCCCCCGCACGAACGGCAGTGTGACGTGTACGTTATCGGGGCGTACGATCAGTCGTACTTCCTGCCATATGTGCAGCAGGTGGGCGGGCGGAAGGCACAATGAGCGGATGGTGATAGAAAGCACAGCAGCCGGGATCCGGGACCCAAGGCAGGCCCCGTCCTCCCGCTGCCAAACACGCTCTGGGGTCCTCCATCTGCGGACCCACAGGCTCTGCTGCAGTTTGTCAGTCGCGGCAAGGGCCTGATTGTGGTGGTGAGTCATGGGCCGTGGCTGGGACCCAAATGGCATCTGGCACGACTCGAAGTAAGAGCCAAGCCTTACAGCACAACATGTATGCTCTTCGCAGCGATGCTCGCCCCACCGAACCCCTCATGCCACCTGCCTTCTCCCTCCCCTCCCCATCTAGGGCCCCGACGTCATGCCCAGCATCTTCTACAATGAAGCGACCCTGGCCCGGCGGCTGAGGATGCGCAGCCTGTTGGCTGCGCCCGCCCTCGGAGGCGGGGGGGACGCGTCGGAGGATGCGCAGCAGCAGGCAGGAGGCACGGACGGCGCTGGTCCTTCCGACGGATCCCTCCGGGCCTCCCAGCGCTCGCTGCAGGCTGCTACCCTGCAGCCCGCCTTCGATGCCAGCAGCATCCCGGTATGGTGGGACGGGGCTAGGACGGGGTCCACATGGGCTGCGGTGTTGCAAGCTCAGAAATGGTCCGCAAGAGGCCCCCTTTCCGGCATTCCGAGTGCCCCCCACACCTAACTGCCGCTTCTATTGCAATCCCAAATGCTGCAGGTCAACACCATCAGCGGACCCATGGGTCTCGTGCTTTCGGGTGCGCTCGGCAGCGGCCCCGGGATCCTGCCAGTGCGTCGCAGCAAGCAGGGGTGTGCTTGTGTCGCCGCAGGGTTGCGTCCGTGCAGGGTTTGCGTGCATGCATTCCCTTGCGCTGCATTCCACATGCTGCCTCTCGCTGCGTATCAATGCCTGCCCCACCAGGCTTTGTGTCCAACGCGGGCAGTAACATGACCGTCACGTTGCCGTCAGCTATCCAGAACGCCGAGCTGGCAGCGCAGCAGCTCGTGTCGTACCTGCAGGTACGGAAGGGGAGTTGGGGTTACAGTCGCCATGTCGAACTGCAAACGAACCTAGCGCCTTGCTAGCCTTGTGTCCCCAGATGGCCTGACGCCCCTCCATCGCCTTTGAAACCGCAGGGCCAGCTGTTGCTCGCCCATTCGGAACTCAACGTAGTCGTCGCAGTCATCGAGAGGGCCCGTACGGCTCTGACCCGCGGCACGTCCATGTACGCCCGCTTCTATGACCTCCTCGACACAGCGACGACGCTGGGCGCCAGCCGACCGCGGTTCCCGCCCATCGGCGCGTTGCCGCCACCGCCGCCCCCTCGCACAAGGCCGCCCCAGCCGCTGCCGCCAGCGGGCTGGGCCTCGCCGCCATGTAAGCTGGGCACTCAGCTGAACACTCACAGGGTCATGAGAAGCGCGCCGTAGACCAAAGGGCGCCTTGCGACGCCGTGTTCGTGCCCCTACCCCTCCATAACCGTCCATGTGTTTCCTTCCTCCCCCGCAGCCGCATCGCTGCCACCCGGTGTCACGTCGGTCGGCTGCTTCCTGGAGCGCCTCGCGGCCCCGGCACTGCCCTTGTTCCTAGCCACCTTCAGAGCCAGCAGTGTCGACTTCTGCGCAGCGGCCGCAGCCAACGCCACCTCCGCATCGGGCCTCACCTCAGCGGCCGTGGCTCCTCCGCCGCTGGTGTTCATCGGGCTGCAAGGCACCCGCTGCTACGGCGCGGCGCAGCTGCCCGGGCAGTTCCTGGTGGGGGCGCAGCAGCCGGAGGCCGCCTGCAGCCAGCAGTGCGGAGGGGCGCGTCTGCAGCGCTGCGGAGGGCAGGCCAACGCAACACACGCACTGACCAGCGTGTTCCGTTTGGTGACTCAAGAGCAGTAACAACATGCCCAGAGCACGAACGCGTAACCCGCTCGTCCTGTCGAGTAGTCAGTGCTCTTCAGCTCCTGGCTCCATGTATGCGTTGATGATGTACTTTTTATTGATGCGTCTCGGCGCTGCGCATCCGAGCTTCGTCCAGCATATGTGACGCAGCTTGACTTGTGGCTGGGGCGCGCATTGTGCTGTCATGTGCACAACGTTGACGTGTGAGCACGCACGTGTCGTTGAATGTGTGGCGGCGGCGTGGAGGCCTCTAGGAGCTCGGCCTGGGCGGGGCTGTGGGGGCGAGCACTGGAACCCGACGCAAGCAACTATGTCTCGTACAGAGGGCGGCGCAGGCGCGAGTCGCTGAACGAACTCCCGAATCATACTACTACGCGCCCTCTTCATCTGTGTTGAAGCTTCATGGCATGCGTGTTCCAGTTCATGGTGGCGGATCCACCCCGTCGTGGGGTCTGGCGTGACGACGAGAGGTGTGGTCGTTCTGCGTATGGGACGGGGGCCAAGTGAGTGGTCGGGTGATGTGATGTGATGTGATGTGATGTGATGTGATGTGATGTGGTGGATGACCACGGCGGCTCAGTGCGCCGCGCGTGGCCTTGGACGTGCGTGGCTGCAATGCCATGGTCGCAACGTGCTCGCTATACTGGCACACTGGCTGGCGGCCTTGTGGCGGCGAGACACGAGAGAACAGGAGTGTGGGCGGCGGTGGATTGTGAGTGGTCGATGCTACACGTCGGTGGCATGTATGTGCTGCTCATGGCGTGGGGGAGGGATATGCGGCGCGCCGTGGGTATCTTGATGAACGCGCAAGGCGAATGCGAAGAGGACAAGGAATGGCGCCACCCGGTTTCCTGCTGGTTGTCGCCTTTGTTGTTCATAATGCCAGGGCCCCCGGTCTGAGGGCAGACATTGTAATGTGGGGCTGTGCGGCTGTGAGTTTGATTTCGGAGGAAAGCATTGCGTGTGTGGGAGGAGGTAGCGCAATGGCATGCCAACGTCCTGAAGTCATGCGCTGCCCTTCTGCGTGGGACGGCCGGGTGGTGGAGCCTGTACGGCGGAGGCCAGTGCAGTGCGGCATGATCGTCACTGTTAAGATATGTGAATTATCGCACGTGCAACACACCGTGGACACTATGCAGCACTTCTTCTGCAGTGGTCCGGCGAAGCCCGGGTCGTGGTGCCGCCACGCACAGCCCTCAACCCAGCCGGCTGCCTGGTGGCGGCGAGGCCGCCTGCAACGGGCGCCGATGCCAAGGCCAAGTCCGCCACGCGACCGCCACCTCCGCCCTCGGCACCTGCGCCGTCCACGTCGACGGCTCCTGAAGGCTCCTCCTCCGGAGCAGCCTCTTCCTCGGGCACCAGCGGCACAAAGCGCAGCGGCTTGCCGCTCACAGCGTCCACCTTGTACAGCCGGTGGGCGTCCAGGAAGCGCCGCTCCAGGGGGCCGCCGTCCACGCCCACGCCGCCGCGGGGATGGTCGGCGGCGGATGTTGACGGCGGGGTTCGTGCGCTGCAAGCGAGTGGCGACTCATGCAAAAAAGCACGGGTCACATTGGCTCAGGCTGTTGGGGTCCAGGCGAAGCTTCTTTGAAAGACAACGGCAAGCGGGCCTGACCGGGAGCAGCCCGGAAGGCCGCGGCGCCGGTGCGGAGCAGGACCGTATCCCAGACCAACCCCAAACGGTCGGGTTGCTGAGCACCTGGGGTGCCAGAGCGGTTGTTACAAGGTGGTCTCTGCTCCTCTCCTGGCATCCTTCTGGTTGTAATTGGAAACCCCAAACGGAGGCGTTGCTGCACCGCCGACAAGCCAGCAGCGCCGGGGAGTCCCATGCACATCGCACTCTGGCGACACCGACATCGCATGATGAGAAGGCTGGCATGGCAGTGTTGCCACGAGCCTGAGCTTGAGGTCAAGGTGAGGCCCCACGACCCAAGACGACTTTGCAGACGGTGTCGCAGCCTGCACGGCGTGCACCAGCCGTGCCCTGCGCGTGTCGCAGCAGCAGGGGCCTCGTCCGGGCTCTGCGGCGTGCACCGGGCCGCGGAGGCCAGCGCGCCCGACAGCGCCTGCAGCTGCGCGCCCTGGAAGCCCAGCAGCCCCAGCAGCCTGCGAGGAGGAGGTGCTGGGCGGCGGCGTTGCAGCAAGTCGGCATGACAGGGGTCGAGGTAAAGCAGCATACGGGCTGCGCCGGGATGCCGCTCATCGCTGTAGGCCGCTGGTCGCTGCCAGGAACGGAACGAGGGCCCGTGCTGTGTCTGCCAACCGCTTGCGCAGTCGTGGTGTCGGGGTGGCAGAGGCAGGGGGCGGCTGGGTGCACCGCCAGGCACGACCTTGCCAGCAGACCCCGGACGCCGCACGGGGATCGCCGGGATGTCACGCAACCAGAAACGTTCTACCAGGATCTCAACGCTGAAAGGGCCTCCCAGCATGTAGAAAAAGAGGTATTACATGTAGGGAAGGTGCCGCACCAGGTGGGCCTCGCCAAGCTCCGCCACTTCCGCCTCTTTCCGCCAGAGACAGAGGAGCCTCAGGGCAAGCTCGTGGGGCAAGCCTCCCCTGGACCCTAGATGCACGTTGCGCCAGTGGTCAGAGCTCCTTTCACGCACACCGCTCGGCTAAGGAACGCGCGCACCGCTTCGGCATCCCACACCGAAGGATGGATGCGGTCGCATCACGATGGCCGCTGGCGACACGACGCATGTCACATGACGTGCTTGCTGTGTGTTGGCCATGAGATATGTGAAGCACGACGGCCCCTTTCATTTGCTTCTAGTCCGCGCTCGACGAGCCACGTCGTACACGCACGGTCGTTGGGTTAGAGCCCGAGCCATCCATGTACCCTTCTCACTTATGCTCTCGACTGCTGTAGAAGTAGTGGGCTCTGATCGCCCACACAGAACATGTCATGTCGCTGCTGGGCTTTGCTACCGGCTGTTCTGCTCCTTTGCCAGAGCTTGCTGGTGTCAGCACAGGTAGGCCTATGTTGCCTTGGAGCACCCATGCTATAGAGCAGCAAGTTCATTGCGTCGCCTTTCTGCTCGCAGGGTGAGCATCGCGTTCGCGTGGTTCAAGCGGACGGCTTGTTCACAGCTGCTACATAACAAGGGTTCTAACGCGCTTGCAGCAAGCGTGGAGCCCCTCTGCGACGCAATCGTTGCGCCCACCTACGTGGTCTTGTCACCCCGCGCGTCTGCGAGAATACCATGAAGCGGCTTAGCAGCTGCGATAGGAATGACACGGCGACATCGAAGCTGCGCGTTTCATCTCACTCCTTTGGCACGAACCCGGCTGCCCTCGCTCGCCCCGTTCCTGACCTTGCAGCCCCCATGCTGCCGGCTTCCGCGTCGGCCTAGCTTTTGTAGCCGCGCTGCGTGGTCCACTGACAGCCAAGCGCATTGCGCCCGCGCCCTCATCCAGCCTCCCCACCCCCAGACAGCGCCGCGAAGCAGACGCTCAGGGCGCTGGCTCCGATGGTGATTAGCCCCGCACCTGTTCCCATACATGCACTGCCTCATGACTTCCCGTCCCCGCCTTGCTCCGGACACCGCCCTCAGTCATCACCGTGGCTCAGGCGCTCTCGGCGCTAGCTCTGAAGATATCAAACAGCGAAGCACATGCAGTCGACGCGTCGGCCTGCTACCTCTTCGACTGGACGGAGCCAGGCGACCCCTGCGTATCAGGCGTGCCTCAGTGGCCCGGCATCACCGGCTGCAGCGGCTTTGACATAACGGCCATCGACCTGTCCATATGCGCCGTGGATGTTACCAAGTTCCCCTCGCCGCCCGGGGACCTGCTGTACACCAACTCGCCCGAGCTTGACGGCCTCAAGGTCCTGGTCACCCTCACCAGCCTCAAACTGTCCAACACAGGCCTCGTGGTGAGATCGAGCTTCAAGCCTCCAACACTGTCTACTGCGCGCTGGCCGCGGCGTGGCTCAGGCCGGCAATCCAGGATACCGTAGGGCAAGGCCGGGCGTATTCGTTAGGCGTCACGGTGAAAGGGGCACGCTTCAGCGCCCGAGGTGCTGCCAGGCCCCGTGCTGCTGTCACTCGCCGACCGTGTTCCCGGCCCAACCCCGCAGAGCGCGGACGTGGCCACGGGCCTACCCGCCAGCTGGGCGTCGCTGACCAACCTGGTGGAGCTGGACCTCAGCGGCAACCCGTGAGGCCGGGAGGGGCAGGTTGAGGGAGGGGGCTCGAAACCGGGCTTCGTTTGTTCTGGCGTGCTGGCCGGGCTGGCCGGGCATCACCGGAAGGGGCCTGGCTTGGGTTCGCGTGGCTGGGGAGTTTGGCTTGGCGTCACTGACCTGGTTGAGCGCTGGGCCTGTCCGACCACACGTGTGGCCGAGGTCAGGGCATTGGGGCATTTGAGGTTAGTGAGGACGCGGGCACAGCGCAACAGGGGCCGGTGGCACTGGGCGGAGGGACGTTGGGCGAGGGCGCTTGGCGGTCGGCGGAGCGGTGCCGGACTTGCCGCGCTGCTGCGTCACGCTGCCGCGCCGCGCGGCCGCTCGCTGCTGAGGCCGGCGGCGTGTGGGCTATAGTGGGGATGGAACTGGCGCAGCTGCATGCTGGGCGCGGCTGCGACGGGAGGGAGGCGGCTGGTGAGAGGCGTGCGGCGGCGGAGGGTGGCGCGCGCTAGAGGGGGTGCGCGCCCGGCCCCGGCCTTGGTCAGTGGGTGGTGCTGGCACGCGGCCGAGGTGCTCGCAGCAGCTGAGGTGCTGGCCAAGGCCCCGGCCCGGTCGCATGTCACATTCCTGGCCCAGCCCCTGAGCGAAGGGAGAATGCGGATGAGGGGCCAGGCGACCTGGGCGACACTGCGACGGCCGGCGAGGCTTCGGCCCGGCCCCCTCCCTTCCCACGCCGGCTTTGGGACGGCAGGGTTGTGGTTGCTCGCTTTCTGCAGGACTGCAGGGGTGTGGGTGTTCGCTCTGCCGGACTGTGTCGCACTGTGTGGCTTTCGAATGTCACCGCGACCGCGTGCCAACCGCGCCTTGCTTGCGCCGCCGCGCCCTCCTCCTCACCCTCCCGGCAGGTACCTGGGCGGCGTCATCCCAGACGCCTGGGCTGTCGGCATGACCGCCCTCGGGACGCTCGACGTGACCGGCACCTCCGTGTGCGGACCCTTGCCCGTGGGTGAGGCAGTGGGCAGAAGCCGCCGGGGTGCTGTAACCCAGCCAAAGCTGTCGACCCGTGCGCATCGCGCGCGCGGCGCTCCTCACACTCACACCTGTGACCCGCCCACGTGCATGCGTTGGGTGCTTGGGCCAGCGCGCTCACCGCATGTATGCCCGCCGAGCCCCAGCACCCTGCACAACGCCACGCCCGCGCCCGCCTGCTGGACTCGCCGCCCGGCGCCGCAGGTCTTGGGCCCAAGGTTGTCGGCAAGACGGATGGGGCGCCGTGCGGTGAGTACCTCGGCCGTCCTCACCTGCCTGCCAGGGGAGCTGCGCTGCCGCTGCCACGTACAGCGATGCAGCACCGCGCCGGCACGTGCCATCCCACGGCACCATCCGCGCCCAGACCCACGCGCCCGCTCTCCCTGTGGCCCACACGGCCGGCCGCAGACGCCTGGAGCGACCGGCTCACTCTGGACCTGTACGTCCGCAAAGAGTTCCAGACAACCGACGCCACCCTGGCGACCGGCTGCGACTTGGCCGCGCTGTGGCCGCGGTCCGCGCCCAGCATCTGCGGCGGCGCGTGGGGCCGGCAGGACGTTGACAACGTGTTCGTTGTCTGCACGGACGCCACGCAGCCGTGCGGCGGCAGCGGCGGCAGCTGTACTGTCCGCAGCGTTGAGCGCCTGACCGTCAGCTACTGTGCCCCGGCCAGTGGCGTGTTTTACGCGCCCAAGCCGCCGCCGCAGCTAAGCGAGCTGGCGGGCCTGGTGTCGCTGCGGCTGACGAACACGAAGCTGCGGTCCTACGACTCTGTGTCAAGTGAGGCTTTGCGAGTTGTTCGTTTATTCGGCGGGTCGCGAGTGCTGAGCTAGCTAGATAGCTGAGCCGCCATCTCGACGCCCACATCATCGCCTGTTGTGACCTCGCCGCACATCCATCGCGGTCCGCCCCGCAGTGGTGCCGACGACGCTGTCCAAGCTGACCAAGCTCACGGAGCTGGACCTATCCAACAATGAGGGCATGTCTATGTGGGTGTGGGGTGGGGGGCAACCGGCCTGACGTCCATGCTCCTGGGGGACAGGGCGCGCAGGGGGCTTCGGCCCACCTGGTCCGCCCTACCTCCTTAAATCACGGCGAGTCCAGCTCGCTGTACCTCTATTTCTATTTCTATTTGACGTCCATGCGTTGCCGTGGGTGGCCCATGGGTCCGGTGGTCGCTCGCCGCCGCGCCACGCCAGCGGAGGCCACGCGCGAAGCTCGCGGCGTGTGTCAAGATACTGTCGCTTACTTTCACGCTCGCTGGTTCTGCAGTAATAGGCTCGTAGCTGGATGCACGTTGTGGCGTGCATGGCGACAGGGCAAGATGAGAGGAGGGGTTCGGTATCCTGACATGTGGCCGGCAATCAACCCTGCTGCCGCGCGCGCCCTCCACACGCCGGCCCCCCTCCCTCAGCGTCCTGGACGCATCGCTCGCGGCGCTGTCGGGCCTGTCGGTCTTCCGTACCGGCACGTACCCGTACGACGCCACTTTCAGCTCCTCCACGACCGGCTCTTTCCCGGACGTGGTTGGCAACTGGACGAAGCTCAAGGTTGGGTCAGGGGTATCCTCCTAGCTGTTGTGCATGCTGACCTGTGACAGCTGACTGCCGGCCTCCGTTGAGTGAGTGATGGTGCGGGTGTGTACGTGCGGCAACACCTGTGGTGGCCCCTTCGCCCCACCTGCCGCCGCGCCTGCCTGCCTGCCTGCCTGCGCAGGAGCTCCACATCGCAAACGTTGACCTGGGCGGCAGATTTGTGCCGTCCTCCTGGTCGCAGGCGAGTAATGTGCATCGCAGCGTTACTTGTGTTAGCTATATATGATATGTAATTCCATGAAGTACATGCGGCATTTCATACCGGACAAACGGATTTCTAGGAAGACGCCGAATCCTAGTTCGTGAGGCTGCCAAAAGCCGCCAGCCAGCCCGCGGCGGATCGCGCTCGTGCTGCCGTCAGCCAGCATGCGCGCCACGTTTCCGTCCCTCGCGGGGGCCGCGGCGGCAGCATCGCTCTGCCTGATGCGTGCTTGGAGGCGTCCGGGGACTGATGCGACGGCCGCATCCGCATGCATGCGGGTGCACGCGTGCGTGCCGTCAAGCTGTGTCCCTACTTCTACCTCCTCACGTCACGGGCAATCCCTGCCTGGCCGCCCCACAGCTGACGGAGCTGACGCGGCTGGTGCTCCACAACACCTACTACACCTCGTCATGTGAGCCCGGCTGGATGGGTGCAGCCAGCGATCGACTCGTGCGCCCGTGGCGACCATGCATGGGCCAAGGCATGGGTCCCCCCTGCCTCCTGCTTCCTCGCCGCGTCGTCGGCCGCCGTGAGGGGCTCTGTGGGGCACCGCCGTACGCACTCAAGCTCCTTGCCTGGGCCGCCATCCGTTGTGCGGAGCGGGCCGGGGAAGCAAGGCCGCCGTGTAGTTGGTCGCCGTGTTGTTGGTCGCCGTGTAGTTGGTCGCGCGCAGCGCCATGCGGCTGGTGTGTGACGCGCGCTGTCGTGGCTTACACCGTGGCTTGCCAGCTAGCAGGCAGGCAGGACCTTGACGTGCTGCGCTGCACCGCCCCGCTCGCCCAAACGCCCACACGTGTGCGCTGCTGCCTGGCCTGCAGCCGCCGCATTCCCCCATGAGTGGCTGAGCGCTGGCCTGCAGTCGATGGTCTTGGACTCCGTCACGTTCAATGCCATCCCGCTGGCCGACTTCGGGCCGAGGTCGCCGCAGCTGACGGAGCTGCAGCTGGCCGGCGAATCCTCGCTGGGAGGTGCGTGGCCGCATCGCATGTGTTCTGATCTAACCTGATACGACCCCACCCCACTTGCTGTCCCACCTCGCCTGGACCCACCTGTCCCCACCCCACCTGGCCCCAACCCACCCCGCCCCAACCCACCCCACCCGACATGCAGTCGAGATCCCCGCCACCATCTCCCAGCTGTCCAAGCTCACCAAGCTGCGGCTGAAGAGCCGGAGCCTCACCGGCGGCCTGGGCAACATTGCGAACATGCCAGGTAGGCGGCGTCAGTGGCAGCTAGAAATCCACACGCACGCTGCTCGCCCAGCAGCACGAATCCCAGCCACTCGCTCGCTTCTGAATGCCCGCATGGCTGACATCGGCACACATGCCTGCATGCGCCCGGGGCCCCAGATCTGACAAGGCTGGATCTGGGAAACTGTGGGCTCCTGCGCGGGTACGGCGGCTGGGTGTGAGGGGTGCGCTGGATTCCCTGGATGGGTACGGCGGCTGGGTGCGACGGCGGCCGCTTCGCTGCCAAGCAAGGGCCTGGCTCGCGTCGCGTTGTTGCTGTCGTCGCTCGTTCGTCCTTGTTGCACGGTTCGACCCTGAGCACAGCATGCAGCCGCGCAACGCCCAGCCACCCGGGGCATCCACGCCAGAGCCGCGTGCCCTGCTTGCTCTGTCGTGCCCCCTACCTCACTTCCCGCTGAGCTCGTGTCCCCGTGTCAGAACGTGCATATCCTTTGCTACTGCTGATACCCCTCCCCCACTGCCTTCGGCCGTTTCCCGCCGTGCCTCCAAAACAGCCCGCTGCCGGCCAGCTGGGGCAGCCTGACCAACCTGCGCGGCCTGGTGCTGACCAGCAACCCCACGCTGACGGGCCCTGTGCCCAGCACCTTCGATCAGCTCTCTAACCTGGTGGAGGGCCCCGGCTCGGCTGCGGGCTTCCAGTGGTCGGGCACGGGCATGTGCGGCGAAGTGCCGCTGGGTGAGACGGGACTGAGCAGGGCAAGCAAGCAAGCGAGGGGATGGGCGGAGTGAAGGGGCAATGGGGCCCGGGAAATGGCGGTTGGCGAATGGGGCTCGGGCGGGGCCGCGCGTGCATGCGGCGTGTGAAGGCAATCGGGCGCGCACGCGAAGGGGGAAGCAAGGGGCGACGGCGCGCCAGTCTGCCATGGCGCTCCGTGACACCTCCCCCTGCCCTGCCCTGCCCTGCAGCAATCAGGCCCATGTCCAACCCAGCGGTATCGGCCACTCAGCCTGTCTGCCCACCACCGCCGCCCAGCCCTCCGCCATCACCTCCCCCGCCGCCACCCCCATCCCCGCCTCCGCCCAGCCCACCGTCGCCCCCGCCCCCG